>PVJH01002938.1:52666-155358 GCA_004026705.1 Nesogale talazaci
GCAGACTCTTTAACCCCTTAGAGCAGGAGTTCTCCACCTTCCTCAGGCTGTGAGGAACTTTCATAGGTTCCTTATGGTGTGGTGACCTCCAACCATAACATTATTCTCGTTGTTGCTTTATCATTGCCATTTTACTACTGTTATGAACTGTCATGTAAATATCTGATATGAGGGATGTACTTTCATTGTTACAAATTGAACATCATTAAAGCATAGTGATGAATCACAGAACAATAGGTAATTATAGATTGTGAAATGTTTATTTCTAATGACAAATAAATGAAATTCTGTCCTGAAACATGGGTAACAATCTTCACCCTGGATATTAAAGTGACCAGATTTTAACATTGGTAAAGTAGAACACCATTGACTTGGGTGGGGGGGAGGGTGTGTGTAGAGGGGGTATACTCCCTTTCCATTCTCCCGCAGTTCCCTAGCTTGTCGTGCATTCTTTCTAAAAATTGGGACTTTTTAAAACACTGCGGGACACAGGAAAAATTGTTTAAAATTGGAACTGTCCTGCCCAAAGCGGGACATCTGGTCACTTCATGACCTATGTGGGTGTGTCTGCGTGTGGGCGGACCCGCCTGGAGGTGACAGAGGAGTGGTGTCTCCATTTCTTTTTTTTTTCAACGATTTTATTGGGGGCTCTTATAGCTCTTATAACATTCCATACATCATTTGTGTCAAGCATAATGATACACATGTTGCCATCTTCATTTCCAAATATTTTCTACTTGAGCCCTTGGTAATAAGCTCCTCTTTCCCCCTTCTTTTTAAAAAATAAATCATAAATTCATACAACTTCTATCACAATCAAGATATATGTCAATTGTATGCAGACCACATTTGCACACTTTTAATCATCATCATTCTCAAAACATCCTACCTCCACTTAGGTCCCCAGTACAAGCTCCCCATATTTCCCCTCCTTCCCAATCTTCCTCCCCCATGAACCCTTAATAATTTACAAATTGTTATTATTTTTTCATATTGTATGCTGTCCAATGTGTCCCTTTCCTCACTTCCCTGTTGTTTGTACCCCAGAGAGGGGGTTATATGTAGATCCCTGAAGCGGTTTCTAAGTCCATTTCTAAGTCCATCAGAAGTAGGCATTTTCTGATGGTCTTAGGTAACTCCTGTGAAAGGGTTGTTGACCCCCAAAGAGTTTGCAACCCACAGGTTGAGAGCTGCCACTTATCTTAGAAGCACACTCATCCTTAACCATTATGCTACATTGCCTGTGGGACGATGTCTAAAAACAACCCAGGACCCCTGGAGAAGGAACCCGGAGAAGACTCACGCTCAGCACCAGCAAGGTCTTTCCAAAGAGTGTGCCTGGCTCTGGGAAGACGAGGCATCATCAGCATCAGCTTGGACTGTCTGGGTGGGGGGAGATGTGAGAACATCTGGGGAAGGTAAAAGACCCTCTGGAGATGGTGGATGAGTCTGGAGCAGTCTGGGGGCTTCCGTGGGAGCTGAAGATGCTGCCAGAAACCAGGGCCACCTGCTATTGAAAGCCAGATTGTTAACTGTGGGAATATAAAACTCACTGCCAATTGGATTTGGACTTGTTCGTTCATGCTTTCCTGGGAAAGCCGTCGGCCGAGTGACCAGCATCAGGCCCTGACCTAATGCAGGCAGAATGGGCAGCCACAGGCCTATTGTCTCTTTGGGTGTGCACAGCTCTGTCTGCCAGCTGGACCTCAGAGAAGGGCTACGCATGACACAGGGAGACCGTGGACTTGGACTTGGTGCAGATGTCTCCACTGTGAATTGTTTATAGGGGAGTTCCTGGATAAAAGCTCAGGATTCCCTTTGGGGGAATGCAGGTGTAGAATTGAGGCCATAGTCCTTATCTTTCCTGTAGTTCACTTACAGAATTATTATTTTTTTTGCATTACTGCCCTCTCGTGGTTGTGGGAGTTACCCAGCCTTGCTCCTGGAGAGCTGCTGCTGGATTTGAACCTCCAAGCCAATGGGCTGCAGTCCCCCTCTCAACCACTATGCCACCTGGGCTCAACCCTCTTATAGAATTATTAAAAACATTTTGGGGGAGAAAAAATCACCCTTTATTGATTGATTATGATGTGCCAGGCTCTCTGGCGAGCCACATCTGCACACGATGTCATCAAACCTTCAGAAAGTATTTCCCTAGGTCGAAGCAGAGACTCAGCGTGGTTAAGTAACTTACCCAAGATCACATAGAAAGTAAGTGGTTGATCAAGCCCTGTCCGTCTGGGCCCTTGCTTTGACCCACTCTCTTACACAGAAGCCTCCTATGGTGAAAGCTGCCCTTATTAGCTGGGCCTGTCTGAGTGCTGGCTGCCAGGTTAACCACTCCCAGAGGTAGAAGCGGGGACCTTGGAAGAGGGACATAATCTTTGGTTCAGCATGGAGGTCGTAATAAAAGTTTAAATAGAATACAATGATAGGTTAAGAATAGGGTAGATATTCCCTTTAAAGGGAGAGGCTGGAAATAAAAAAGTCCTTGGTACCAAGCCAGTATAAAAACCTCAGAACCAATCCGATTGAATTTCAAGGATGGAGTATACTTCTCTGTGGTTGATGCTTTATCCTCTGGACTTCCTGGTCTGCAGACTGCTGCATTCCCGGCTGCTGGACTCACCTTAGCTCTGTGCTTTCCCGCTAGCTGACCTCTGCATCCAGGCTTCCCCCTTGAAGTCAGTAAGTCCTCACCTAGCCCTGGCGGTTACACATTCAGCTGTCATCTGCAAGATCAGTGATTGGAAAGCTCGCGGCTCCCTGTGGGAGAAACTTCCCGTTGCCACACAGACTTCAAACCTCTGAAATGAACAGGGGCTGGTCTCCGTTCTGTAGGGCCACTGAGTTAGCCTTGACTCGACTGACAGCAGCGAGGTTTTAAACATGTTTTTATTGTACCTATGGCTATTTTAAGGAGTCTCAGTGGCACAGATGGTTAAGCTCTTGTCTGCTGCTTCAAGATTGCCCTTTCAAATCCACCAGTGGCTCCACAGAAAACAGCCTGGTGATCTAGTGCCATAAAGATGACAACCTAGAGAACAGTGTGTGTGTAAGTTCTACTCTGTCACATGGATTTATTGTGATTTGGGAATGATGAGTTGAAATAGACTCCACAGCACCTAACAATAACATTGATGCTAATTAAAAATGTCTGTATGGCCATATATTTCACACATCATGCAATTTAACAGTTCAATCATTTAAAGCACATTTCAGAACATTTTCTTCTCTGACTCATTGTGGTTAGCTTCCCATTTCCCCATCTCCCCTGTCGTACTCCTCGGCAATTATCAATCCAGCTACCATCTCTATAGCTATACCTATCCTTGATTTTGGACACATAAAATCATATAGAACACACACAGGAAAGACTCAAACAAAACTCAACAACAATGATGAGACAAAACAGAAAGAGCTCAATCAAAAAGAAAGCAGAAAAATATTAAAAACGGAAGCAACGTTAGAATGGGTCAAAGGAAGATCAAATGATAAGTTATTACATATTAACCTAATGACATCTGCCATAAAGACTTCACAATGCTTTCTGTCTGATGGCAAGGCCATTCACACCCCAGAGGTCTAATCCTGAGGGAGTGGGGGGTGGTCTGCAAATAGATTTTGGGCTTGCACCATCCTCTACAGCTTTCTGCAAACCGGGCATTCACAATTTAAACACTAACAGCATTCCTTCCTTTGGAAGCAGTGACATTTTGATTGCAGCAGTGACTGTAGTTAGAAAGTGACCCATCAATCTGGTGACCAAGGGCGTGCCTGGTTTCACAGTCATGTTTGCTTCCTGCCGCGCTGGGCACCACCCGCCCCCCCGCCACCCCTGCTTTGAACGTGCAGAGTGCTCTTGCGATATTATCAGCATCCATCCTAAAAGTGCTGTCAAGAGCTATTTTCCCTTTCCCCCAAAGATCCAGAAATGCTTTGCATGTGTGCCTCCTATGAAAGATGGTGTTATAGTTTATCCCCATTTTTGAGATGGATATCCTAAGAACATATTGGAAGCTGAGTTGTGTTTCCACACAATAGCCTCCTTTCATATACCATGTTTCTCTCTAGAGATATGAGAAAATACAGATACACAGAAGAGCCTTATTTATGGGAGCATAGAGAAAAATATTGTGGAACATTCATTTTTATCAGCACTGTGGTTTCCTGCTTAACATATATTCTAAGGTTTGTTTTGATTCTTTTAGAGAAGCATATGCCCACAATAGCAAAGAAAATAAAGATAAAACCTTGTCAATCATAACTTTTTTTTTGATTTCCTAAATGCTTGTCTAAATGGCTTTTATCTAAACACCCAGACACTTAGAGGAAATTTTGTTTCTTCAACCTGTCAACAAACATCTGGTGAGCTCTCTCTAGGTCTGTGGGATGGGGTGGTGGTGGTTCAGGAATAGAATTCTTTCTTGCTTCCATGTGGGACACCCAGCGTTTATTCTTGACCAGTGCAGCTCATGGGCAGCCACCATCTGTTCCTTGGTGGTGGACTCTGTTTTGTTATCCTACTAATTAGGTTTCTGCAGGCCAACATAGACTGGATAGAAAGGCTCATTGATCTTTTGCCCCCAACCCAAGGGATCACATGATATAGTCCACAGCCAGTCATCGGACAGCTCAGGACCAGTTAGGGGGTGATTGGGTTGTGCTTGGGGTTACCTGATTCAGGTTCAGTATTGATGGCAGCTAACACCAACAGTGCATATCTGCTCAGAGTAGTGTAGTCTCTGCGAGGGATACAGGCCTGTGTATCTGCTTCCTTCTTCAAAGAGCTTACACTCTAGCTGGGAAAATGTCTTTCTATTCACGTCTATGTTGCTAGAGCACAATTACTTCTACTGTTTGCTGTTCCTACAGCCGGACCTTGTAGGAGTTCACAGGAAGGAAAGAGCATGGTGCTGAGCTGCTTAGAGAAAGTTTCCCGGGGGTGGGCATAATGTAGTCTTCTATTCAATTAGTATTTGTGGTGTTGGCTGCTGAGTGGCTTGCTAGGGATGTGGTGGCGGGAAACACCTGAATAAACTGCCAGTTACAATATGGGTCAATGTGATTGGGAAAGGTTGAGCACTTTGAGCCAAGAGGAAATGGACCCCAGGGGACTGAAGCCCAATTTCTAGGCTCTCATCAAGGCTTGTTGGGACTATGAGCACTTCAGGAGACTTTTTGATGAGAGGGACACATTTTTGCAAATCTTGCCACGACACCCAATGTTCTGAATGCTATCAGTGTTCTTTTTAATTATAAAATTATCTCTAAATGCTTATACCATAGAATTCACCTCATGCTGTATAGTTCTATGAACTTCAGAAAATGCATAAAGCTGTGCATCTACCATCCTAAATAAGAAGGAAAACAGTTATTTTATAAAACACGGTCTCTCTTTTTACTTCGTTTTTGTAAATCCTTACTCCCCCCCCACCCCCCCAGCTCTGACAACAAATGATCCTTTGCTAGTAGGCCATATACAAGGGATCTGCAGAATAAAGCCTTTGGAAACTGTCCTCGTTTATTTAACACTTTGTATCTGAGACTCATCTACATGGTTGCACTCGTTGATCATTTTTTTTTGTTTCTTTTTACTTCTGAGTGGTATTCTATTAAGTGTGTGCACCACAGATTCCATATCAATTTCCAAACATGTGAGTCGGGGTGATTATGCACAAACATTCTGGTTTGGGGTGATTATGCACAAAGCTCGTCAAATGTTCACACAGGCTGCTTTTCTGGGAATGTTGATTTTCCTTTCCTTTGCACAGCTGGCTGGGAGTGCAATCACTTGCTGCCTGGCCTTTGTCTATTGACCCTTGTAAACAACTGTCACACTGTTTCCCACATCAGAGGCACCATTTTGTCTTTGCTTCAACGCTGTGGGAGCGTTTTATCAGCTCTGTGCCATTGCCAGCACTTGGCATTGTCACTTTAAATACATACACACACACACACACACGCACCCCCAAATTATCCTTTCTAATATCATATAGTGGTATCTCATTGTGGTTTTAATCTCTAGATCACTAATGACTGATGATGTTGAATACCTTTTTTATGAGCTTATTTTCCATTCATATGTCTTCTTGGTGAAGTGTGTTTTAAAATATTTTTCTCATTAAAATTGTTTTAATTGGGCTGAGCCCCAGTGGCATAGTGGTTGTGTGCGGGACTATGGCCCACTGGGTTGGCGGTTCAAATCCAGCAGCAGTTCTCCAGGAGTAAGGCTGGACCTTCCACTCCCACCAGGGGACAGTGATGCCCCCTAAATTGGTTTAATATACTTGCTTGTTGTTGAGTTTCGAGAGATCTTTACATAGTCCATATATAAGTTTTGTCAAATATGTAATTTGAAGAATAAAAAAATTGTTTCCAGACTATGTTTCCCCTCTAAAAGTGTCTTCTATGGAGCAAAATAAGTTTTTTTTGATGGAATCCAATTGATTCCGTTGCTTATACTTTATGTTGCTTATACTTTATGTTGTAGCTAAGAACTCTTGTCAATCTCAAAGTCATAAAGATTTTCTCGTATATTTTTCTCCAGAAGTTTTATAATTTTAGGTTTTATATTTAGTTCTATGACCCATTTTGAGTTAATTTTTGTATATGCTATAAGGTAGTGTTTGAAATTCTTTTTTTTTGTTCTTTATAGCTACTTAACTATAGCTATTTGTAGAGAAAACTTTCCTTTTTCATTAAATTGATTTTACCTATTGTTACAAATCAATTGATCATACTTGTGTGGGTTTGCACCCAGCTTCCTACTCACTATAATGAATTCAGTAAGGCTTAAAGTTAGGTATTGATACAGACTGAGAGGGAAAGATGTGGGAGAAAGTATAAAAGAGACAGAACAGGTTAAAAGTGTTTCCAGGAGACCCCAACTGGGTAAGAGCTAGTCAAGAGAAGAGAACAGGCAAATATTACAGATAATTTCAGTCTTGAGAAAATCATGGGCAAAGGCTGACATGGGCAAGAGAGACAGAAGAGGGTCAATGGTATGATCTATGGTGGGGCTAGAGCACATTGTTAGAGACAAAGGGGAAATCACGCAAACATTTGTGATGCATCAACTTGGGAATGCTATGTATCCACTTCTTTTTTAAACAAACATTAATCAAGAAGCTGTTAAGAAAGTATTTGCGTGTGATAAATATTAAAATCAATTGACCTCTAGTAAAGCAAATTGCTCTTTAAAATGTGAGCGGGCATCATCTAATCTGTGGAAGCCTCTAAGAGAAAAAACATATTTCCTGGGGGGATAGGATTCTGGTTTAAGACTCTGAATAGAGATCTTCCTGGAATTTTCAGTTAGCTTACTACTCTACTGATTTCAGATGCAAGATGGCTAGAGTTTCCAGTTTGTTGCTGAAGCAAGAAATTGAAATTTGGGACCTGCTAGCCCACATCTGTGTGAGACAATTCTTCAAACTAAAACCTCGCTCTCAATAGGATACACACACAAACAACCCCCCCCCCCAATTTCATGGCATAATTTCATTATGTTTTAATTCCATTTCTATTAATGTTATGAGATTGCATGTGTGTGCATATTGCTGTCTATCTATCTATCTATCTATCTATCTATCTATCTATCTATCTATATCACCATCATCATTATTGTCTATCATCTATCTATCATCTGTTCCTTCTTGGTTCTGTTTCTTTGGAGAAGTCTAATTAAAATACTTGGTCTTTATCATGGTAGGTTATCTATGACCATGCTAAGTTGTGTGTGTTTTATCCCAAGGACAAGATGAACAAGTTCATTTCAGAGGAGAATATTTAAACAAGTGGAAAGTACGAACAGAAATTTCATATTTAATAGTCATCTCTCCCCATTTAATTAGTCTACGAGAGGGGGATGACATCTTAAAAAAGCAGACCCCCATCTCAGCTGCCCCGTGACATTCTGAGTGGTACTGCCCATCAACCCAGGACTGTCCCATTCTCTTTATGATTGAATGTGACTGAAATCGGCTTTTCTTTCGCCCTTTTGCTTTGGACTTAAAAATATTTGATGGATCTTATTGCACCGCCCAGCCCAGAACAGCAGATGGCAGTAAGACCTAGGGTTGTGGAGCAGAAGCCACTCTGCACGGCCTTCAATTGAAACCAGCTCTAATATTGCAGCAATTTGGGTGTCTGCGTAAATGCAGGTTGCTCTTGCCCCTCCCCCCGACGGACAATAATATTCTCTAAGACTTTGGGACGAAAACCTGACAAATAGAGTGTAACGTGTCTTCTAATCACTGGGGCCACGTTTCCCCCACGGAATGGGTGGTGGTTTCAGTGGGAATGCTTGCTGCGGTGTGGATCGTTGAGACGATGCTACTGGTGTGCTCTGGTGAGTTGACGGAATAGCCACACACGTGGCAGGATGTGACATAAGGACAAAGGCAGGAGAAAGCCGAGGTGGGCAAGGAGGGACAGGAGAGAAGGCTAGTGAGAAGGATACAAAAGCAGTTCCCAGACCAGCACCAGTCACCTATTTATTTCAGAACAACTTATTTTTAAGGCACATCTCAGATAGATAAGAATCATCCTCAAAACGATTTCTCCCCTAGTGTTCCTCACATAGGACCTGGGTGGCATAGAGGGTTATGTGTTGGGCTGCTCACGGCAAGGTGAGCAGTTTGAAACCACCAGCTGCTTTGAGGGAGAAAAATGAGCGTTTCTACTTCCATAAAGAGCTCCAGGGGCAGTTCTACCCTGTCCTGTAGTCGCCGTGGTAATGCTCTTTGAAGGAGTCCTAGTGGCATTATTGGTTAGGAGCTGGACCGCTAGCAAACAGGCTGGTGGTTTAAAGCCACCAACCATTCTGAGAAAGAAAGATGAAGCTGTCTGCTCCAGAACAGATTCTCAGTGTTAAAAATCCCATGAGTTCCCACACAGGGTTGTTATGATGGCAGAGGGTAACGCTCTTTGAGTTGAAGCACTGTTTGTGGAAGGCAATGCCTTTCATAGAACTATCCTGCCTCCAAATATTGTTATTAAGTGCTACCGAAGCGGTGATGCTTCATAGTAACCATATGTGCAATGAAGCCCCCTGCCAGTCCTGTTCCAGTACCACAACCGTTAGGTTTGAGTCCATTGTGGCAGCCACTGGGTCAATCCGTCTCACTGAGAGCCTTCCTCTTTTTCCTCTGACACTTAACAAGTGTGATGTCCTGCTTGAAGGAGTGGTTCCTCCCGGTCATCTGTCTGAAGTACAAGAGCTGAGGTCTCACCTTCTTTGCTTCTGAAGTACATTCTGGCTGGACACGTTCCAACACAGATCTGTTCCTTCTTCTGGCAGCCCGTCATAGAAGACATTCTTTGTCAGCACTGTAAGTGAAAGGTCTCACTTTCTCTCCACTCTTCCTCATTCATTGTTCAGATTATGCACAATATGAGGTGATTAGGAATACCACAGCATGGATTAAGCAGACCCCAGTCCTCAGGGAGACTTTGCAGCAGATTTGACTACTGTTGCATTGTCGATTCAAGGAAAATGAAATCTTTGGTGACTTCAACATTTTCTCCATTTATTGTGATGTTGCTTATTGGTTCAGTTGTAAGGACTTTTGTTCATGGTGAGGGTGATCTACATGGGAGGATTCTACAAGACAGGATAGAATTGCCCCTGTGGGTTTTTAAGACTGTATCTCTCTCCACCCCCCGGGCTCCCCCCGCCCCCGCATCACTGCCCTGGTGGGAGTAGGAAGCCCAGCCTCGCTACTGGAGAACTGCTGCTGAATTTGAACTGCCAACCCTGTGGGCTGTAGTCCCGCACACATCCACTGCGCCACCAGGGCTCAGCTAAGACTGTATCTCTTTACAAGAGTAGAAAGTCTCATCTTTCTCCCAATGAGTGGCCAGTGGTTTTGAATTGCTGACCTGGTGATTAACAGCACACAGGACACAACCAGGGCTTCACTGGTTGCAGTAGTTGGTAAAACTCTTCAGTTTCTTCATCTTTGCCATTAATGGTTGGTATGTGAACTTGAAGAATAGATGTGGTATCTAACTCATTTCAGCAGTTTCCAGACTAAGATAGACTAGGAATAAAGCCCTAGTAATCTATTTTCATTAATTAGTCAATGAAAGCCTTATGAGTGGTCACAGAATATTACTCTTTATAATACAGAAAGATGAGCCCCCTAGGTTGAGAGCCACCCAGAATACAGAGTAATCACTACATTTTTCTTCCTATAAGCCAGTGGCTCTGATGCTTTGCTCAGCATATAGATAAAGTTTGACGAGAGGATACGACACCTTTCTTGATTTTAAACTATGCACTGTTGCCTTGTTCTGTTGGATGCTAGCAGTCCGGTGTGAGACCCACTACACCACTAGGACTCCTTTCACACATGGGAGTTCTTTCCATTTGGCAGTTTTCTGCATGAAATAACAGTGATGTGAATTAATAAAGAAGCTACCTTGATGAACACTGTTGCTTTCCATCTCATTTTGATTGGAGGAAGAGAGCTGGCGGCAGCTGCTGTGACTGCTGAACTCAGTGAGGTGGAAGCTGCAAAACAGCTTACAGGTCCTGCACAAGGTGCTGAAAGGGAAGATGGTAAGGCAACAAGGTGAAGGAGCATCCTACTTATAAAGAGGGATTTAGTCGCAAGCCTGTTAGGCTAAGCAAGGCAAGTAGACATTTAACTTTCAACTTGACGCTTCTAAAAGCATCGCGCTCAGTTTGGCAAATCATGGCAGAAGACTAGTGTGATTAAAAGACGTTGCATAAGAGAAGGATTAATGTTGGTGTTTTCTTCTAGGGAAATGCTTACAAATGTTGCATTAACTTTATATTACTTAAAAAGCAGATCTTTAAAAAGTGGTTTTAAATAGTAGGGTTACGTATAATACCCCCAAATTAAAATAACCCACATGTCCATCAATTGATTTTGCCTGGCCACACAATGTAGAAGATCTATAGGATGAAATGCTATTTGGTCATAAAAAGGAATGAAGTACTGAATCATACAGTAGAATTGGTGAATCACTAAAATGTTAGGCTAACTGAAAGAAACTAGTAACCAAAGGCCATATGCTTTGTGGTTCAACTTGAATGAAATCCTCAGAGTAAGCAAATCTATAAAGAAAGCGAGTAGCTTAATGGATGTGTAGGGCTCGGTGTAGGAGTGGGTGGGAAGGGGGCATAACTGCTATGGGTCACTGTGATTTTCTTTTGGGGGTGAGGTAAATGCTTCCAAGTTAGATTGTGGTGGTGAGTGCACAATTTGTTGGATATGTTCATCTAGTTTCAGTCAAGCTGATTCTGACTGATTGCACTGTTATGTGCTTCCCAGTAGAACTGGGCTCTCTAAAAGAATTTTCATGGCCGTGTTAGCCTGGGTAGACTAGTTAAACAAATTCACAGAAACTCATAGGTGTATGAGAAAGTTTTATATAAAGGATAAGTGTACATTAAGAAAGCAATGTCTAGGACTGAGCCCAGGATGGGACCCTTTAAAAATTATATGTCTATTTCATTATCTGCTTGGATTCATTTTTGCTTTTGTAACACAAAAAATAAACATTTTGATCTACTCTGGCAAAAAAAAAAATAAAGAAAGCATTACAACACAGCCCAGTCCAAGCCCCTAAGTTCAACATTAGCCCATAAAGTCCTCCTCAAACTCGCAACACACATACACCGCCCCCCTCCCCCCCCCACACACAGATGTCCAATGCAGGAGGAAAGCTGAATCAGCGAGCATGTAAACATCTTAGCAGGTAAGCAGGGATCTCCAGCATTCAGGGCTGCATCAGGGTAGGTCCATGTGGATTCTCAGGGATGGCTCGACTGAAGTGAGTCTTGCCAGCTGAGGCAGAGAACTAGCTAAGGCAACCACAACTGCTCCGACCTTTAGAGACCAGAAAGGCGAGGTTCAATGAGCCATTTGTCTCTCTGCCCTTCAGTTAAACTTCCCTTGAAGGAATTCAACATATGTTCACCAGCCAGGTTGATACAATAAACCTTGACTCTCACAATGGCTACAACCTTTCTGGAGCACGTCTTCAGAAATTTCTTCCTAGGCGCTTCTGGGTGGGCTTGTACCACCACCCTTTTTGTTAGCAGCCTAATGTTTAGCAGCTTGTGCCACTCAGGGACTCCGGATGGATATATGAAACACCTTGAATATGATGGCTTAAGCAAATGCATGACATATGCATGACATGGAAGCACCCAGTGGGTGGCTCTGAGTCAGTACTGACTCAATGGCACTGGGGTAAAGTATAAGGGAGACCTCAACCTCAAATGCAATTTGTTCAATCTTAAAAGAGGCAAAGGCAACCTAAAACCACAGACACATCATGTACATAGGGGAGGCTACTAGCAGGAAGTCATAATGGTGTCCAAAGACTTACATTCAGGATGAGAGTTAAATAACCCCTGCAGCCAAGGAAATTCTTGTACGTTCATGACTGATGACAGAACAGTGCATCACAGTTTCTGGTGGGACTACAGAAGTGGGAATACAGCCATGACTGGCAAATATACATTATAGTCTGCAAGATTGGTCCAAGACCTTCCAACCAAGGCTGTCAGGGTGTGACTGATATAGCATGACTCATGACTATGTGCCCCCACCCCCTCTCCATCTCCCGACACTGTCTTTCAAGGACTCACCCAGGCAAGCCCCTAAAAGACTGCCTGAAACTCACTGCCATCCAGTTGATTCCGATTTACAGTGACCCAAGCAACAAAGCAGAACTACCCTGTGGGTTTCTAAGACTTAACTCCCCTAAATCTTAACCTTAGTAGAAAGCCTCATCTTCCTCCCAAGAAGCAACTGGTGGTTTCAAACTGCTGACCTGGTGGTTACCAGCCCAAAGTGTAGCTACCACACAACCAAGGCCCTTTGTTATCTACGCCCTAATGATCGGAAGGAATTTAGTGGCATCTCAATTTATGTGGGGACTCTGCAAATGAAATTTGAATTTTCACTGTTATCATAGTTTTCTGCAAATGAAGTTCTCAGAATTTAAGCTCTAATGTATGTGGTATGAAAATGCTAAAAAGTATCAGTATGGGATGCCATGGTCAATTTTTTTAAAAAAATCATTTTATCTGATGCTCTTATTGCAATCCATCTATCCATGCACAGTGCCAAGCACATTTGTACATTTGTTGCTATCATCATTCTCAAAATATTTTCTTTCTACTTGAGCCCTTGGTATGAGTTCATTTCCCCCCTTCCTCCCTCCCTCACAAATCCTTGATAAATTATATATATATTTTCATGTCTTTCTTCACCCAGGGAGGATGAATTATCTACAATGATATGTAGCTCATTGTGATTGGTTTCCCATCCCCGTCCCCCTGCCTCCCCCTTCCCCTTTCCCTCCTGATATCACTACTTTCATTATTAATCCTGAGGCATTTATCTGTCCTGGATTAACTGTATTTCCAGCTCTTATCTGTACCAGTGTACATCCTCTGGTCTAGCAAGATTTGTAAGGTAGAATTGGGATCATTATAGGGGAGGGTAGGAAGAATTAAAGAACTAGAGAAAAGTTGTGTGTTTCTTCGGTGCTGTACTGTACCTTGACTGGCTCATCTCTTTGCCGTGCCCCTTCTGTAAGGGGATGTCCAGGTGCCTACAGATGGGCTTTGGGTCTCCACTCTACACTCTGCCTCATTCCCAATGATATGACTTTTTGTTCTTTGATGCTTGATACCTGATTCTATCAACACCTTGTGATTGCACAGGCTGCTGTGCTTCTTCCATGTGGGCTTTGTTGCTTCTCAGATAGATGGCTGCTTGCCTATCTCCAAGTCTTCAATATATCAGATACTACATCCTTTTGTAGCCAGGCACCATCAGCTTTCTTCTTTCTTCACAACATTTGCTTATGCATCCACTTTGTGTTCAGCAATGTTATTGGGAAGGTGAGCATCATGGAATGCCAATTTAATAGAACAAAGTGTTCTTGCATTGAAGGAGTACTAGAGTGGAGGCCCAATGTCCATCTGCTACCTCAATACTAAATCTATAAATATATGTACATAGATTTATTTTCATATGTAAATACATCTTCATATGTAAATATATATACATATGTACATGCCTGTATTTAGACCTCTATAAATGCCTTTGCCTTCTAGTTTTCTCCTCTGCTTCCCTTTACTTTCCTCTTGTCCCATTATCATGTTCAAACTTTTTTTGGGTTTCAGAATTCCTTTTGGTTACATTGTCCTTGAACACACCCTACCTGGCCTCCGGTATCCTCCTTGCCATAGATTCTGGATCACTTGTTGTTCCCTTGTCCCTCTTGTCCCATTATCATGTTCAAACTTTTTTTGGGTTTCAGAATTCCTTTTGGTTACATTGTCCTTGAACACACCCTACCTGGCCTCCGGTATCCTCCTTGCCATAGATTCTGGATCACTTGTTGTTCCCTTGTCCCTGGACTTGTTAACATCCGCTTCCTTTTCCCTGCCTCCCCATCTCCCATGTTGCCGCCCCCCCCCCCAATCATCTGTCCATTGTTTTCTCCTCCAGGTTGTTTATCCCACTTGTCCTATATAGATAGACTTGCAGATATAATAATATGCACAAACCAGAAGACAGAGCAAAACAAAGCAACAAAAGAAAACCAAACAATAACAACAAAAACCAAGGACACAAAAAAGAAAAGCCTGTAAATAGTTCAAGGTCTATTTGTTGACCTTCAGGAGTATTTTCTGGTTGCGTCTGATGGGGTGCCACACCCTGTCCCCAAAGTCTATTTTTGGCATTTTCTGGGGCCTTCTTGCTCTGTTCCCCTTGTTGTTCTGTTGCACACTTTTAGTGTTTCCCTTCAGTGTGGTGGGGTCAGATCAGGTGCAAGTCCTGCACGGTGTCCCTAACATTCCCCCCATAGTGCTGTGGGTCAGTGAGGGACACAGTATCTTGTAGCGGGGCTGGCCCGATGGTCCTCTCTGTGCTTTGGCTGCTCTGAGTGGGAATATCCTCCTCAGGGGGCATGGTTGTTTTCAACAATGGCAACTTTTCACAGGGGTGTTACTTGTTTTTACTGATTATCTAAGTTCCATTTAAACCCAATCCAAACCTAATTCAACAAGTCAGTTCTCTCGAATGACCCTGTAGGATAGAGCAGAAGTGCCCCCAGCATTTCAAAGGCTGTTTATCTTTTGGATGTGAAGCTGAACTCCCTGTCCCTGAGTCATTGATACTCACAGTAACTGCCACGGAACTCTCCAGTGATCAGCTAGTGGGTTTGAACTGCCAGGCTGTCAGTTAGCAAGTGAGCGCTTTAACCATGACACACTCAGGATTCTGAAGTCCATTCTCCAGCCAAGTAAATTAAAAAATCTGAGAGGTGTGGTGTATTTATAGGGATTTGTATAAACCAGGCTTCAGAGCCTCTGAATAGCTGAGCCAATAGATTTTGACTTTTCTACCTCTAGCATAGGAAAAAGAATAGGCATTCAATTTTGTGGTTTTTAATAAAATGGCTGTGTCCAGTGAACTTTCTGTTTCGTTTTTCTTCAAGGCAGAAGAATAGTTGAACTATGTGCTCATTTTAGAATCCTTCCCATTCTAGGGTTTTGTGATTAAATTGTGACTTAATCTGTTACAAATGTGATTAACAAAAGAGAAAGCATTTGTTCCAGTAATATCTGTAGCTTGACTACGACTAAAAGATATTTAAATGTAACTGTCAAAGAGCATACTGGAGGCTCGTTTAAAATTAAACTAAAGAATTTACTGAAGGAGCTAAAAGTTTGAGTCATTTAACAGCTTACTGTATGGGTATTTTGAGGGCCAGCCTGAGTGAGCGCTTTTCCTGGGAGCATGCTGTGAGAGGTAGGCAGAGGAAGGGAGGAGGAACTTCCGAGGAGAGACACCCACAGGTTTCCTGAGCTACACTGGCTGGTGACTTTTGAAATGCAGCTTAGAGTAAGCAGTAAACAGGAAAAAATAAAAAGGAAATGGGCCTGCATTTTTGGCAGAAGGCTCTCTCTATCGCCAGTACCTTCTTCTTTTGAGCTCCTTTATATAGCAAACAGAGGGCAATGACTCGGAGATATCTATGCCAACATTGTGCCTCCCACTTAGATAAATGGTTAAGGATTAGGGCAACATTTTGTTACAATACTGTTGTCATAACCATTCCCGGTGCCAGAGGGAGCAAATCAGACCTGTCTTGTTAGACCAACCACTGTCTGTAGTGATAAATCGTGATAAAGCAAGGCCCCCATTGGAAAGCCTACCCGAATGCATTCAAATTGCAGTAATCTTTTAAGGAATGGAGAGAGCGTTATTGATATCTTAAACTTTGAAGTGCAATGTTATACTGAAAAGTTTGAAAAGAAACACATTAGAATAGAGGATGATTCTGTAAATTGGATATAGGAAGGGCAACTCTGGGAGCATGAAAGGGAGAAGAAATAAAGGAAATTTACATTTACTGGGTATCTATGAGTCAGACATAAAACTTTACTGCTTTGTACACAGTGTATCATTTCATCTAAAACCAGGCATCCTTGCAGGTAATCGTCGTCTTTTGTTTGTTTGGCTGTTGAGGAAGGGAGGCCAGGAGGTTCGCTCACTTGCTCCCAGCTCCAGGCTGGTAGTGGAGGACTAACGACAACCTCGGTAAATAGAACTGTTGGCAGGCAGGTGACTGAAGAAAAAGGGCAAATGGGTTGTGTCCTCGGGGTTTGTGTTGAAAGGAGCATGGAACATGGCACTGATAGACACCTGGGGGCTCTTGGACTAATCTCTCAGCTATTACGCCAAGAGAGATTGGTCAGAGGCAAATGAATTAATGCAGATGAAAGGACTCAGCATCCTGCTCGAAACACTGTAGATGGGACAGTGATAAGTTACCATTCTGCCATTTCCAGTTTCTAAGCCATGGAAGAGCTTGTATGGTAAAAGTGCCCGAGATGAGTCTCCTGCCTCACTCTAACTTACCGAACAAATAAACCAAAATATAAGCTTGTTAACGTCTAGTCCATTCTGACTCCCGGCAAAGCCCTAAGTATCTCACTAGGACATAGTACTGCCCGTTGACTGCTTCGTGGTGTTAATCTTTTGAAAGTCGATTGCCACGACTTTCTTCCCCGGTGCCTCCAGGTACTACATTTTAATCACCGACTTTTCTACGAGCAGCCAGGTGCTTAACCACTTATGCTTTACCTCCTCCGACAGGTCTCTAGATTAGGGACAAAGGGGGTAGTCTTCCTTAATGATGGCACTAAACGAAAATTAGCTGTCCATGCCACAATAAAGGTGTTGAAAAGAAATCACGCAGACTAATTAGACACCTATGGGAAAATCCAGAACTGAGCATGCTCAGACATAAGTCCCTAGGCTTAGGTAAAGGGAAACATCGGTCCACACACAATGCTAGGCACCAGCAATATTACATCACACAGGTGCGCCTAAACACACCCATTAAGTATGGGCTAACTCCCTCCTCTCAACCAGTCCTCCCAGCCAGAGGGGATAACCTCTCTAGCTCGAGTGCACTCTTGTCGGCTGGAGGGCCCGGGACTCAAGCTCCCTTTCAGGCCTTTCTCGTGGGTTCTGCTGAGTTTTCTGCTCTTGGTTCCGCATGTGTGCTGTCATGCACCTGATGCTTTTTCTTCCACGTGTTTTTTTTTTTTTTCGCCACGTTTAATCGAGAACTCCCACGCGGTCCTAGCACCGCCTCCTAAACTTTCCGGAAATAGTATGCACCTTTTGAGACAGTAATAATAAAAGTCCCTCATAAAAGTCCCTTGGATTACAAAAGCAGTCCTGCCATGTGAATTCTTTCAGGATCGCAGAGCAAGAACCGAGGTAAACCACTACAGAAAACCATCACTCCCCTTTAGCAAAAGTAACAAGCAAGAAAACTTCCTTATGGGTCTTATCTGTCTGGATAGGTATTGTGGCTTTCAAAGACATTAGTTTTCCAGCTCAAATCTTTCAAGAACCCAACCAATCCATAAACCATTAGGAATATATTGAGTAATTGCTTCATTTGAGGTGCCCCCAGGAATCTCTGTATTCAATGGACTTAGCATGTATTTGCCCAAGGTAAGACAAGCACGTGCAAAACATCAGTAGTACTGCACAGAGTTTTTGTTCTTTGAAAAATAATGCACTTACATGGGGAAGAGTCAGAGCCTTACAGGAAGGACAGATGGAGGAAAGTAAATCCCCTTCAAACCCTACCCATGGTCTTCGGCTCTCCTTCCCTCCAACTGACTTCTTCAGTACTTTCTAGAGAGTTTTTTCTTTATGCAAACATATAGGTGCAGAGAGATCTTTTTTTTATCAAAATATCGATCGAGACATAATACTTCCCTGTGTTTTGCTTTTTCAAAATTCGTAGTGTGGCTCAGACACTACTTTGTATCAGCACATATTGACCCCCTCATTTTTCCTAATGAAATTCCTTTATATGAATGTACCACAATTAATTTAATGGCCCCTGATCAGTGGGCTTTTAGTTTGTTTCCTGGCTTTGCTACCTGAACAATGCTGCAATAAATTCTCCTGACAAAAGTCGCAATTAAAGACTAAATTATGTGATTCAGACTATAAGTGATTCACCTTGTGGGTGTGAATAGGGTTGTGGATGGAATTTGTGTATGTGTGGTGTAAATCTGTCTTACCCACTGACTAATTTTAGCAGCTTTGTTCATTTCACTACTAAGCTCCAATATTCCATACATTGTGGCAACTCAAAATACTCTTTTTTAAAGACCTTCTGATGATGATATTGGTTAGGGTGAGAATCAGCAAATACAGGGAGGGAGATTTGGAAGGGTTCTGGTGGGGAAGGTGAGTTGGAGAAGGACTTTAGAAATTGCACAAGTACTCCCTTAATGCAAGAACACTTTGTTCTATTAAACTGGAATTCCATTATGCTCACTTTCCTGACAGGAATGCTGAAGACAAATGGGTGCATGAGCAAATGTGTTAAAGAAAGCTGACGGTGCCTGGCTATCAAAAGCGATAGCATCTGGAGTCTTAAAGGCTTGAAGATAAACAAGTGGCCATCTAGCTGAGAAGCAACAAAGCCCACAAAGAAGAAGCACACCAGCCTGTGTGATCATGAAGTGTCAAATGGAGCAGGTATCAAGCAGCAAAGAACAAAAACTCATATCATTGTAAATGAGGCAGTGTGCAGATCGGGGACCCAAAGTTCACCTTTAGGCAAATGGACATCCCCTTACAGAAGGGTCAAGGGGAAGAGACAAGCCAGTCAGGGTGCAGTGTAGCAATGATGAAACACACAACTTTCCTCTAGTTATTAAATGTTTCTTCCCCACCCCCACTATCATGATCCCAATTCTACCTTAAAAATCTGGCTAGATGAGAGAATGTACCCTGGTACAGATGGGAACTGGAAACAGGAATTCAGGACAGATGGTCCCTTCAGGACCAGTGCTCAGAGTGGTGATACTGGGAGGGTAGAGTAGAAAGGGGGACCAATTATAGGGATGTACATATAACCCCCTCCCTGGGGTATGGACAAAAGGGAAGTGGGTGAAGGGAGACATCAGACAGTGTAAGATTTGACAAAATAATAATAATTTATAAATTTTCATGGGTTCATGGGAAAGGAGAGAGTGGAGAGGGAGGGGAAAAATGAGGAGGTGATACCAAGGGCTCAAGTAGAAACAAAATTTTTGAGAATGATGGCAACAAATGTACAAATGTGCTTGACACAATGGATGTATGTAAAGATTGTGATAATATTTGTATGGGCTCCTAATACAATGATTTTAAAAAGACAAAATTTCCATTTATTTGTAATTAGAAATATATATTTTACAATATATAAAAATAAAGAAAAAGAAATTGTACAAGCTTTGGGAACAGCCCAAGAATGACCAGATGTAGTTACTTCACTCAAGATTCTCCTTAGCCTTTAAAAAAATAATGCTTAGTTGTATTTTCAGTAAAAGTTTACACAGCATATTAGGTTTTCTATTCAACACTTTGTATACAAACCCCAGAGAAGTATAAAAAGGGTGTGGAAGCCATGTCTGACCTCTTCTGATTTTATAAAGGGGAATGATTAGCAAATTCAACATTAACCTTATGTTAATTCCTACAAGGTGGAAATCGCATATGCCTCTACCATCAACCTTCTTTACTAATTCTGACACCAATTGTCTCTCCCAAGGCACTCTCTGCTTCTCTGCTGGGTTAAACATTCATTGCAGTGGTCACACAGAATTCACAGGAAATTCACAATTATGGGATTCATTAGAGAATTTTAAGGGTTACAATTCTAGATCAGAACTGTTCAGGATACAGTGACACAGTTCTTCTGATCAAGAACACCACTTCTCATCTGTGCCGGCAGACATCCTTCCCTCTGGTTCTCAGCCTCTCGGTCATGTGGTCTCTTGACCTCTGCTCTGCTGATGTATGTGCACCATTCTGCCATGAGCTTCTTCCCAAGGGTGCCTAGCTCTAGATCTGTGAGTTAGCAAACTTAGGTCCCCAGAATAAGTGCGTGGGAGCACCCTACTCCACAAGCGAGTCTCATGCCTGAAGAGAGTCAAATGTATTCCTCCATGGGTGGGGGAACCTGTGCTTTGTCCTGGGTTCTGCTGCACTGCTGCTCTGGCGTAACTCTGTCCCATGGCTTGAGAAAGCTCAGCGTGCAGGAACCTTATCATTCAGAAGATGTGCCCCTCTCTCAGTAGGATGAACCCCAGATCCTGTTTTTGAGATGGCTCATTTTAAACCTAGTGGGATGATGAAACTGACTCTCATTAGAGTGCCATGCACTCAATTTGCATGATTTCACTAAATGCATTTGGTGGGATTTACAAAGACTGGCTAGAAGAGGCATATCACATTTTCCACATCTACTTATTTCTTGAGTTGTCTTTTTAACTCATCATAGAAGTACTGATAAAGAGAATAGTTGAAAATCAGAGAATTGTTGGCAGAGCTGATTGATAGATCTGATAAGTGATCCTGAGCCTCTAATGTGGTCCCTAAAATTCCTCCTGCGTGTTTGCTTTAGTGTCCTTCCACAGGTTGCCATACTGGTCCTGGTACCACATGGATTACTTGTGTCTGGAGGTGCTGGCCTGGTGACTACTCACCAATAGAGCAGGGCAAGGCACTGACCCACCCACCTGTATTGGGCCACAATGTTTCTGTGCTGCTGATTCATACAGTTCTAGAAAGTTGAAATGGGAAGATACTTTTTGTTGCTGTTGTTTTTATTTGTTTTTTCTTTTTAAAATCATTTTATGAAGGGAGGGCTGGTATATCTTTTCATTATAATCTATCCATCCATCCATCCATCCATCGTGTCAAGCAAATTTGCACATTTGTTGGCATCATCATTCTCAAAACATTTGCTTTCTACTTGAGACCTTGGTATCAGCTCCTCATTTTTTCTCCTCCTTCTTTGCTCTCTCTCCCTCATGAACCCATGATAATTTATAAATTATTATTATTTTGTCATATCTTACACTGTTCAATGTCTCCCTTTACCCACTTTTCTGTTGTCCGTCCCCCACCTTCCCTGCACCCTCCTGGTATCGTCACTCTCAGCACTGGTCTTAAAGGATCATCTCTCCTGGATTCTTTGTGTTTCCAGTTCCTATCTGTACCAGTGTGCACTCTCTGGTCTAGCAGGATTTATGAGGTAGAATTGGGATCATAATAGTCAGGGGTGTGGAGTGGGGTGTAGAGAGAAAGCTTTTAGGAACTAGAGGAAAGTTGTATGTTTCATCATTGCTACATCACACCCTGATTGACTCATCTTCTCCCTCATACCTTTCTGTAAGGGGATTCAGATGCTATATCTTTTGATAGCTGGACACCATCAGCTTCTTCACTACTTTTGTTTATGCACCCACTTTGTCTTCAGTGATGGTGTTGGGAAGGTGAACATCACGGAAGGCCAATTTAATAGAACAAAGTGTTCTTGCATTGAGGGAGTACTTCAGTAGAAACCCAATTTCTATCTGCTACCTGAATAGTAAGCCTATAAATACATGCACAAAGATCTAGTTCCCCATTGTCATATATAAATATATTTACATATGTACATGTCTGTATTTATAAATGCCCTTTCCATCTAATTCTTTCCTCTATTTTCTTTTACTTTCTTCTTGTCCCACTATCATGCTCAGTCTTCATTTGGGTTTCAGTAACTCCTGTTGGCTATACTGCCCTTGAACACACTCTCCTACACCTTCCTCTTAATTGATTTTGGATCACTTGTTATTCTCTCGTCCTTACCCTTGTTAACGCCCACTTCCTTTCCCCCACCTCCACCTTTCTTATCCTCTCTCAGTTAATTGTTTTTTTCATCCAGATTGTTTATCACACCTATCTTATGTAGACAGACTTGCAGAGATAATAATATGCATAAAACATAAGATAGAGCAAAACAAAGCAACAAAACAAAACAACAATAGCAACAACAAAATCCAACAACATAAAAAGGAAAATATGTTGACTTTTTGGAGTGTTTTCTGGTCGAATATGATGGTATGCCATACCCTGGCCTCAAAATCTTATTTTAATCTTCTCTGAGGACCTTGTTGCTCTGCTCCCCTTGCTGGTCTGCTTCACACCCTTTGTGTTTCGCCTCAGTGTGGTGGGGTCAGATCGGGTACAGTTCCCTCACTGTGTCTCCAGTGTTTCCCTGTAACACAATGGGTCAGTGAGGTACGTCGTGTTTCATAGTAGGACTGGCGTACAGTTCTTTCTGAGCTTTGGCTGCTCTGAGTAGGAATATAATCTTTGGGGTTTGGTGGGCCAAGCTGTGTTCCACTCTCTCTTCCTCTCTCTTCATTTGCTCCTGTGTGCTTTGATCAGACACGTCCTTCTCCCAGAGCTATAGCTTCAGTGCTGTCCTCTGAAGTGAATTCCTCTCTGTATGTGTGTGTTTGTGTGTGTGTGAGCTTTCCATGTAGTTGGGATTGGCGCCACTCCCTCAGACCTCAGAAGAGACTTTTTGTATCATTTAGTTTCCTCTTGATCAGAGGGGGTGGGGTCAGCTCAAGGAACACATTAGTGTTGAGAAAGGAAACACCTTAGAATAATCTGCAGCAAAGGGGTATAATGGTCATGGGTCAAAGAGAAGTGCTAGATTGGTGTGATAAACTCCATGCCAAAAATGACCTAAATCAGTGTTTTTTTAAACTGGATTTTGCAACAGAATTACTTGAGGAAAGGTAGAAATTGTATATTTATGACTGAGCTTCACCCAAGACTAAATAAATTAGAATCTGTACAACCAGGGTCTCGAATGTGTATTTTTATTATGATTTAAGTGATTATTATGCCTAGCAATAGTCACCAAAAAAAAAATTAAGCTTTTTCTAAATATATGCTAATCAAATAATTCCCATCTCACAAATAGGAGTGTTAGCATTGCCTAGACTATTGTCTTTTGGGCTATTCTGTCTTTAGGTAAAAAGACTAGGTAAGATAATACATCAGGTGGTTAATTATGCTGCCATTTATTCATTCTGACATGTTTACAAAATTAATTAAAAGTTAGGTTTGGTTTGGTGCTCACTGACCTTTTAAAAAGAGCTTGGCCTCAAATAACCAAAAAAAAAAAAAAAAGGCAATGCCTGTTTCAAAGGTCAATCAGAGCAAAATATAACATGATTAGCTGGGTTCTCTAGCTTAGACGAGAGGGTGGTTTTTCTGAATTTGAAATGTCCTGACAAGCTTCTTAAAAATACACCCCAAGTCCATTGCCATCAAGTCCATTCTGACTACTGTGGCCATTATAGACAAAGCAGAACTGCTCTTCAAGGTTTCCAAGACTAAATTGTTAAAATAGCAGACAGCCTCATTCACCTGCCCCCTCCCCAAGAAGCAGCTGATGGGTTTGAACTACTGACCTTGTAGTTGATATCCCAATGCTTAACCCAATGTACCACCAGGTCTCCTTCCTTAAAAAATAAGAAAGCTCCTAAATATCAGTCAAGGGCAGAATAAGTGTCCTAAGAAAAGATATGAACCAGTTTGTCCCCTAGATTGGAATATTTTATGATCGATGCCCCCTTTACCAATGAATGAGTTTGAACTCATGGCAGTTCCACGTGCTACAGAGAATCCCCTCTTGTTAGATGTCCCTCTTGTTGATCCCGACTAATCCCGAGTGCACAAAAGACAGAAAGAAGCACTCCCAGTGCCTGCATTAGCCTCACAGTTGCTATGTTTGGGCCAAGGTTGTCTATCCATCTTGTCCAGGGTCTTCCTCTTTTTCCATACCCTCTACTGCTCTATAGATTCCTGCCCTTCACCCCCAATACAAGAGTTTTATTGGCACATAATTTATATATCATACAATTGAGTAGTTCAATTGTCCAATTATATCAAGAGGAAGTATACAATCACACCACATATATCTTAGAGCATTTCCCCACTCCATGGTTAAATCACCTTTAAAGTGAGTTGTGCAATCACCGTCAGTTCTAGTGCTCCCTTCATGCTCCCACCTTCATTATTTACTCTCAAAATCCCTTTTTCCTCCTTACCACCCAACGCCCACCCCTGCAGTCCCTATGACACCTTGTATCAGTTATTATAATTTTACATCCCTCCTGTGCTCCACAGCTGGGAAAGCCAGCAGTCAACAATGAGAGAAAAATCACACTAAGGTGGTAAGGGTAAGATTATATTAGTATAAAGACTCAAATATAAATAATGCATGAGAAGGAGAAGACCTCACCAATATTCAAGAATCCAGGGGAGAAATTTCTGTCATGATACATCTAAGACATATTTGCACCCAGTAAAAATTCAGGTCATGTCAATAGAGAGGTCAGTGCCACATAGTCAAGATTACAATGGTTTCTGTCTGATAGTATTGCTGTTCAGTTCTCTTGCCTTTGGCTAAAGCAGATCTGCCAGAAGCTCAGTCTGACTAGCTACTCTGCAGATGGGTTTTGGGATCCCACTCTCTTCTATAACCTTCTACAAATTGTATGTTCCCATAATTTTGGCTCTGACATTTTTCTGTTCACTATATTCACATTTTGTAATTGTCACCTTAGGATCACACAAGCTGGTGTGCTTCTATGTGAACTTAGTTGACTCCTCACTTAGATGGCTGCTTGCTTGAATATAAGCCTTTAAGACTCCAGATACTATTCTGATGGATAGTCGGGCACCATCTACTTTCTTCACCACAGTTTGCTGCAGCACCCTTATCTTCAGTGATCATTTCATGAAGGTGAGCATCAAGCTGGGCTACGATGTAAGAACTAAATTTTCTTAAGTTGGAACTAGGATTCCGTGTGAGCCCAGAACTCCTTTTGTTAGGTAGTCAGAATAGGGACTAAGAGGGGTTGTCTCCCCAGATGTCTGCCTACGCTACAGCAACAGCAAAGGGGCTCCAGAGAAATCAGGCATACATTAGACACCCAGGGAAAGATACAAACTGAACATGTTCAGCCACTAGCCCCCTAGGTCCAGGTGGGAGGTTCACCTGGGTGCACAGGTTAGCCAGCTACATGCCATCATTCAGATGCATTTAAACTCAGCCCACCCTCCACCCCCACTCCAGCTGGAGCCCAAGAGCTTGCTATAGGAAGGTCAGGTCTATTTGACTCCACTCTTTTCTCTTGTTCAGGTGTGCTTTTACACTCCCTCTCAGGGTGCTCTTTTTGGATTTCCTACTCTTGGACCTTAGGATCTCCTGTGAATACCTGAAACTTCGCTTTTCTCATAAAAACCACTGGTTACAAGGATCTACAAAAGGCCTCCTTCCTGGGGTATGGAGAGCAGGGAAGTGGGTGAAGGGAGACCAGATAGTGTAGAATATGACAAAATAATAACAATAATTTGTAAATTATTGAGGGTTCATGGGGAGAGGGGGGTGGGGAGGGAGGGGCTTAAGTGGAAAGAAAGATTTTGAGAATGATGATGGCAACAAGTGGACTCTGATCCAATGGATGTATGTATGGGTTGTGATGGGAGTTGTATGAGCCCCCCAAAAAATGATTAAAAAAAAGTCACTTGGATTTACAAAGGTGTTTCTGCTGTGTGAGTTATTTCAATGTTGTGAAGCAAGAACTAATGTATAAACCACTTCTGAAAACTAACACTTCCTGGATCTATGTTTTTTTTTTAAATTTGTTGGAAGTTGGGAATTAATACATGTGTCATATCATTCCTGAGTTCAATCATGTCTGACATAATTGTACAATTGCTTCTGTAATCAGTCTCCAAACATACTTTTCTTTTCTGGGCTTCTTGACTTCTTCTCCTTCTCATCTCCCCCACCCTGCTGTATCACCTTCCCGCGGCTCCCCCCCCCCCAAAAAAAAAACCCTTGTTATATTTTCTTTCCCTATAGATTCAACATCCCTGGGTTTCATTTACTGAAAAACAGAGAAACAAATAGCACAGCTTCAAGTTGGTGACCCCAGTGGTATTGCATCTCTGAGATATACCCCAATATATTCAAGCATAATAAAAATGTAACAGAATGGCCATTATAGGATTGCCAGAATATTATCTCTTAGTACAGTATATAGAGTGTCGATGTAGCAAGATCTTGTTTGTCACCATCAACAGTACATTGCCTTTGTACAGCTGTTTTCTGGTTCTTCAGACATCATGTGATTTCCAGCTTAAGTCCTCAGGTTCCATGTGTCTGAGCTAGTGTCTGCTTCCCCCAGTGGGGTTCCCATAAGAGGGATCTCAACGATGCAGTTTCTGGAGCATGCCATGAGCCTCAAATGCAGACTTTAGTGTCCCAGTGTTCTACAGCATCTGGCCTGGGTTCCCAGGAGACCCCTAGATGCCCTCAGTCAGAGGTTCTCAACTTGTGGGTCTTGACCCCTTTGGAGGTCGAATGACCCTTTCACAGGGGTCACCTAATACCATCAGAAAACGCACACACATACTTCTAATGGTCTAGGAACTGAGACCTTTATCCATCTTCAGGTGGGTCTTTCTCTATGCAGATATGTCTACATATGAGTACTGTAGATGTGATGTGATGGCATCATCTATCCAACCCCATCACATACACCCCGAACAAATACAGGTATATGTTAGTTCCATAATGTACTTATGCAGACCAGTCACACACGTGTAGAGAGCAGCTACTGTGTAGAAAGCAACTGCTGTGTTGAAAGCAGATGTACTGGAGGTAAAAGAATACTTCATGATTTATAATTTTATAATTACTGGGAAATGTAAAATAATGTACTTTAAGATCATCAACTACTATATATATACACACTATATATATATATATATATACACTATGGGAACTTAATCTGGATGGTGGTTTGTCTTTTTATATTTATCTGTGGTTGATGTGACTACTGTCCCCTTTTGATAGTAGTAGGAATGTAAATAAAACAACAAAATGGTAAATCATGGAAACTTTAAGGAACTGTATTGACTAAATTATGACATGTATCATCTTTTGTATTTTCTTTTTTGGGCATCACTGCCCTCTGGTGGTGGGAGTAGGTGGTCCAGCCTTGCTCCTGGAGAGCTGCTGCTGGATTTAAACCTCCAACCCAGTGGGCCGCAGTCCCGTGCGGCCACAGGGGCTCAGCCATCTTTTGTATTTTTTGGGGGGGCATCACTCCCCTCTGGTGATGGGAGTAGGAGGCCCAGCCTTGCTGCTGGATTTGGACCTCCAACCCAGTGGGCTGCAGTCCTGCAAACAACCACTACACCACCGGGGCTCAGCCCCATCTTTTGTATTTTTAAATCTATTGTTATATATTATTTTTATTAGCAAACCATCCCATGACAATGCAGAGAAGAACATTAAGAAAACATAGTGAGGATTTTTTTAAAGTATGGTTCTACCTCAATAATTGCAGCAGGAATTGAGAAACTGCAATGCGTTATTTGTTGTGCCATTCCATCAGCCGAATCTATGAAGCCAAACAATCTAAAATGCCATTTTGACAGCAAGCATCTGGCCTTGGCTGGCAAGGACACCAACTATTTTAGAAGCAAAGCACTGATGACAAGTACTACAAACAAAATGTAGCAGCTGTTGACGCTTCATATTTGGTGGCATTCAGAATCACCAGAGCTATGAAACCTCACACCATTGCTGAGATTTTACTGTTGCCATTGGTCAAAGACATTGTTTGAATTATGTTTAGAGATGAATTTGTTATGAAATGAAATGGAATTTCCTTATCTATCAATACTTTCTGCAGAAGAATAGATGACTTGTTTGCTGATATTCTTGATCAGGTAATCTAGGAAATTAAATCTGCTCCACTTCCACTATTTAGCATCCAGCTGGATGAATCTACAGATGTTGCAAACTGTCCCTAGATACTGGTTTTCACCAGGTACATTAATGATGATGACTTTAAAGGTGAGTTTCTTTTTTGCAAACCTCTGGAAACAGTAACTGTTGTATGTGATGTATTTGACACAGTTGGTTCATTTCTGAAAGAGAATGAGATCTCTTGGGAAAAGTTTTGTGGTGTTAGCACAGATGGTGCTCCGGTTATGCTAGGATGTTGATCTGGAGTTCAACGTATGATACTGAATGAATCACCAAAACTCATCGGAACTCACTGTATGATTCATTGACAAATATTAGCAATGAAGACACTGTCACGAGAGCTACAAGAAGTAATCAAAAGTTCTGTCAATTTTGTAAAGGTGAGCACTTTAAAGAGTTGACTGTTTTCGCAACTGTGCAATGAGTTAGATGCGCCAAATAATGTTCACTGAAGTGAGATGGTTGTCAAGAGGAAAAGTTATAAAGTGTGATTTTGAGCTTTGTAATGACCTCAAAATGTTTTTAAATCAGAAAGCATGACCCCAGTTCAAAGCCCCTCTCAGCAATAAATGTGACTGCAGAGAATAGTTTCCTTGGTTGATAAGTTAGTCCGTGTAGACTAGAGGAACAAATTTCAGAGACATGCATAGGGTATAAGGAAAAGGTTTACATACAAAAGGAATGGGACATGAAGAGAGCATCCCAGCCCAGTCCAGTGCAAAGTCATAAGTCCGGTATTAACCCATATGCCCGACATCAGTCTATAAAGTCTGCTTCTGACTCAGGAAGTCACAGGTCAGTGGGTGCAGAATTCTGGCGCTGGCAGGGGTATTCCCATGGCTCCTCGCTTCCAGGGCTCAGGTCCATCAACAGCATGCCACTCCAGCTTCAGAGGTCTGTCTTCATCAGGGCAAAGCCGTGTGGTCTCTCCGCTGGCTACTCCAGCCTCCCAGCCACCGCCATTCTGTATTGTCTGTGGTTAATCATCTCTGAAACTAACTCCAACAACTGGGGAAGATAGCTTCTCATCTTCACGAGGGAAATATCGCGAGATTTCCCTGAAGTCTCAGGTGAAAGCCATGCCCACATAGAGGCCTCATCGGCTACTCAATGGCTTTATCCTGATTAACAGGCCAGACTCCACCCCTACATTTCAATTATAAAATTAACATAAGCACACGACTGCCACAATTGACATCTTTGCCAGCTTGACCGAGTTAAATTTATCACTGCAAGGACCAAATGCAACATTACTTAATTTGTCTGAAAAGATCCAAGCATTTCAAATGAAACTTAAACTTTAGCAAAAAAAAAAAAATTACATGTTGTCTACCTTATTTGCTTTCTTTGAGAAACATGACATTGAGTCATACAGAAGGATTATAATGATAATTTCTGTGAAAGAACACTTGCACATGCTGGCAGATGAAAGTTCATAGTACTTTCCTAATCTACCTGACACCCCATTTGCATTTGCCCGAAGCCCATTCACAGTCAAACTTGTAGATGTTCCTGAGACAGCACAAAAGGAGTTCATTGAACTTGTTAACAGCAATGCAGCAAGAACTGACTTCTCTAGAATGCCAGTTGTAAAATTCTAGATCAAGTGCTTGCAGTTATAGTCTGTCCTGACATTGTGTTACTCCTTCTTCTTTCTTTTCCAACAACATATCTTTGTGCAAGAGGTTTTTCCAGCTTGTTGGTTATCAAGACTAATTACAGAAGTAGACTTGTTGTGGAAGACGATCTGCGTTGTGCTCTTGCAAATACTTCCCTGAGAATTTCTGATGTTGGTTTTTTTACACATATTGTCATAGAATGTAGCAATGTAGAGTTTACTGTTGTTATATTGTCTGTTACCCATGCTGCACCAAGCTTCATGACAAAATATCATTTATTTGTAATTAGAAATAAATATTTCACAATATAGATTATTGTTCATATTGTTTTTGTGATTGATCCCTATGCTTTAATTATGTAAAATTTGAGCCTCCCACTCCCACCAGAGGGCAGAGATGCTCCCCCAAATTATGTACAATTTATAACAATGAGAATGCATCCTGCATATCACATATTTATATAATGATTCATGACTGTAGCAAGATTACAGTTATGCAGTAGCATCGAAAATATTTTTATGGTTGGGGGTCACCACAACATGAGTGATTGCATTAAAGGATCATGGCCTTAGGAAGGTTGAGAACCACTGCCCTAGCTCAATTCTGCCTACTTGCTGCATACCAGTAAAGACCCTCCCACTTCATGTCCCCAAGAGTACCCTCAGTCTGTCCTCCACCCCCCCCCCCCCCCCAATCTGGAGGTTGGCCCTCCTTATCTTCTTTCCTACAGACACGCACCACTGCTCACCCAAACTTGGCCATTCCCTCTCCCCACTTCCATGTTGCCCTTCCCATCAGTAAGCCTCATCTCTTTGACAGGGCCTCCTCCCTCTCTGGGAGACCTCAGTCCAATTCTACATGGCCACCACTCAGCAGAAGGCATTTCCCTTCCCTCTCTCCCACCCATTTGATCCCAGCTGTTGTGAAGTGTCCACCTGCCAATGACCTACACTATACTTACTTAGAGCAGATGATGTGTGTCTCACTGGCACCGTTCAGCTCTTTACCAGTCTGTCTGGTTCCCCAGTCAGAACACTGCATGGGCGGCAAGCTTGAGCTTGTGTCGATCCTGCTGCTTCTTCCTACAGCTGTGGCCTAAGATAGTATTAGTTCTTCTGTGCCTAAACAACTACACTCAACTTAATATCTTCCAGATACCTCTATGCATTGAGGTGTTTCATCACTTTTGTTTTTAGAGATGCATAGTATTCTGGTGTGTGTATGTATCAGAGTGTTTTTTTTTTTTAAATCTCACTCTTCTATCGATGGAAATGTAGGCTGTTTCCAGTTTCTTGCTGTTGTGAACATGGGAGAACAAGCATCTTCTTGTGGTCTATTTCTTTTGGGTATATGCTGAGTAAGGGTATTGCTGGGTCTTATTGTAGTTTAATTTCCATCTGTTTTCAGTATCACCATATTGCCTTCCACAGTGACTGTATGCTACAATGATTCTTTAAATGTATATATATTTGTGGTTTAGGTGAAAGTTAATAGAACAAATTAGTTACCCAGTAACTAGCTATTCAGTAACTTACAAACTGATAGTTCATTGATTGCAAACCTCACCTTATGGCAGCATTCTCTCCAATTACACCTTGAGCTCTCTGTTTCTGTTTCCCCAGTTTTCTACCCCTTTCTGCCATCTTCCCTCCACCCCACTTTCCCCATTTTATTCACATGTATAAAGACAAACTTTTTTCTCAAAATCACATATCTATATGCACACTTTCTTTTTCTTTGATGATTCCACTTAATATAGATATGTGGTTTGTTAAACAAAGATTATAAACAAATATTCATCATATCTGTTACATGTAACACACAGAAATGCTTTTTAATAGAAATTCACAAATAGCTGCACTTTTAAAATTATAAATACAGGTATTAAAATGATCCTGTCAGCCCTCACATCCTCAAATTTTAACACAGTTGTAATAATATTCATTGTGCTTGCTACTTTAAACAATTTAAAACTGCAGCTCTTTCATGAAGCATGCCCTTGATGATTTCTTCCTGTAGACAGTTTTTTTTATAAACGTACATCTTTCCACTGCAACCTGACACTTATTCAAATAGCTTTTATCTTGTAAACTTGACTATACACATTTTTCTTGTATATTTGGTAATACTCAAGGTTTATTTTTAAACAGCAGTAAATTGATAAGAGAGAAGTGTTGACTTTTCCATCCTGTGACCTGAAAAACATAATGGGTGTACACATATTAAATTTAGTTTACAAATGCCAAGCCATGTTTACTAGCTAGAATTATTTGACATAGTATTTGGGTATCTCACTGGGGTATTTTATCAAGACATTAACAAGAGTAGAAAGTTGTTCATGTAGGCAAATTGCCTTTCTGGTGACTGTGGAAGGTACATGTTTTCTTTCGACATCATTGATTGTCTCAGTTCTTCAATGCTATAGAAATTTTGTTAATAGTGGCTTGTCTGTGTACCCACCATCCCATTGGCATTATTAATTCCATTCATGCTAAATTTTGCTATACATCCACTGCTGGAAGTGCTTCTAGAAACCTAGATTCACTTTCTACTTTCAGGTCATGCATTCTACTTTCAAAATTTGTCCTTGGTGACCCAATAACGATGTCTGTCTACCTTGTAAGTGCATATGTTCATTATCTTCAAGATCCCAGATACTGGAAATTGTCATCTACCTCTGTCCTTCTTCAAGTTCTTCCAGCAAGAGAAAATTAGGAGAAATTTTAACCCTTTCCATCCCTGGATTTTACTCTGCCAGTAAAGATATCTAAAATGCATATTTTACTTTGCTCCACCCTATCAGTGCCTGGATGCCAATAGCAGGTGGGGCTGGCACAGCTGGGTCACACAGGAAGACCTGGGAGCTGGTATTGGGCAGCAATCTATAGAGACTGCCATCTTTTATTTGCAGTCTGATGTAGCCTCCCATATCCTGCCATTTTAACTTACTTTTGGGAAAGTTAACCTTTTGTTCTTTATGTCACCAAAAGGTGATCTCTAGGGTGGCTTCAGTTCTCAGTTAGAGAGGGTTCTCAAAAGTTTAGAGGGTTCCACTAATCTCAATTAGAAAAGTAAATCATTTTTTCCCCAAATAAATTTGCATTTTGTTTTATCTTTTTATCCCAGTTTATCTTCTACCTTATATTGTGATCCTTGTCAGAGTGGTTGCTACTGGTAGTTGTTATTATCCATGCTGCATGCTGTTGAGTCAGTTCTGACTTGATCCACCAGATCAAGATGCATTGATAGTTATTGACAACTGGAATGCAAAAGTCGAAAACAAAAATGAAGGAACTGTTTTGGAAAACAGAGATTGCATGATCTTCTTCATGGAAAATGTCCTTTTTCAGCAACCCAAAAGGCGACTGTATAATTGAATGTTTCTAGATGGGCTACAAAGGAACAAAACTGACTGCCTCTAAGGTAAGAAAGGATGGAGAAGCTCAATATCAGCAGCTAAAACCAGCCCACGGATTGACAATAGAAGAGACCACCAAAATTGTTTGAATGTAAATTCAGATTAAAGCTGAAGAAAGTTAAAGCAAGTCCACACAGCAAAAATCAAAGAGTAGCATAGGTCCATGGAAGAAATAGCGAAGGCCAGGGGATGAACAGAAAATTTTAAAGAGAAGGTCAAGAAGACAAAGTAAAATATGTACACAAGGAAATGTACTAGGACCTAGAGTTAGAAAACTAAAAAGGAGGAGCACACAATATCTTAAACTGAAGAAACTGAACAAAAATATCAAGTCTCAAGTTGCAGTATTGAATGATTTTATGGGTAAAATGCAGGAAACAGCAAAAGAAGGTGGAAAGTACGCATATACTGTACCAAAAAGAATTATTTGACATTCAATCACTTCAAAGAGTACCATATAATAAAGAATTGGTAATAATGAAGAAGTGCAAGCTGCACTGAAGGCATTAACCCAAAACAAAGCTCTAACATTAATGGAATACCACTTAAAATGTTTTAACACACTGATGAAGCACTGGAAGCATCCCTCATTTGTGCCAAGATATTTGGAAAGCAGCTACGTGGCCAACTGACTGGAAGAGTTCCAGATGTGTGCCTAGTCCAAAGAAAGGTGACTTAACAGAATGTGTAAATTAAAGAACAACATCATTAATATCACATGCAGGTAAATTTTGCTGAAGTTGATTCAACAACAGTTACAGCAGCACATTCACGGCCAGAGATTCAGACTGGATTCACAAGAAGACAGGGAACTAAGACTATCATTATTGATGTCAGGTGAACCTTGGCTGAAATCATAGAATACCAGAAAGATGCCTATTTGTGTTTTACTAAATATGCCAAGGTATTTGATTGTGTGGGTCATGATAAACTATGGATAAACACGAGATGAATGGGAATTTCTGAAAAAGATGTGGAACAAAGGATGTCATTACTGATGTCAGATAGCTCCTGATTGAAAGCAAAGACTACCAGAAAAATGTTTACTTGGGTTTTATTAACTATCCTAAGGTATTTCACCATAATAACAAACTATAGAGAGGTTTGAGAAGAATGAGAATCCTAGTACATTTAATTGGGTGCATGTGGAAACTTGTACACGGATGAAGAAACTGCTATGTAAACAGAATGAGGGAATACTGACTGGTTTAAAATTAGGAAAGTTTTGTGTCAGGGTGGTAATCCTCTCACCTTGGTACAGGTTTTTATTCAACCTGTATGCCGAATCAATAATAAGAGAAGCTAGATTATATGAAGAAGAATGCGGCATAAAGATTGGCAAAAGGCTTATTAACAACCTTCAGTTAGCAGATGACACAACCTTGTTTGCTGAAAATGAGAATTTGAAGCATTTGCTGATGAATATCAAAGATTGTACCCTTCAATATGGATTATAATTCAATGTCAAGAAAGCAGAAATATTCACAATTGGACCAACAGGAAACATCTTGATAAAAAGAGAGAAAAAATAGAAGTTGTCAAAGATTTCTTCTTGCTTGGATGCCCCATCAATGCTCATGGAAGCAGCATCTAGAGGTCAAAGGGCACACTGAATGGAGTAAATCTGCTGCTTAAGACCTTTTAGCCAGGATGTTACTCTGTGGATTTATTTAGGTAGGACTGATCCACGTCATGGTATTTTCATTGGCCTCATGTGCATGTGGAAGGTGGACATTGCCTAAAGAAGACTGAAGAAGAATTGGTGTATTTGAATTATGGTGCTGGTGATGAATAATGAAAGTACCATGGATCGCCCAAAGAGAAAATAGATCTGAGTTGGAAGAAGTACAGCCTAAGTGTTCTTTAGAAACAAGGATGGTCATGTCTCATGTACTTTGGAAATGCTAACAGGAGAGACCAGTCCTTGGAGAAGCACATCTCTTCAGTGGAGCGAAGGGGAGTGGGAAAGAGGAAGATCCTGGATAAAGCAGGTCGATGCCGTGACTGCAACACGGGACCCAAACATTAGAACAATTGTGACGATGGCCAGGACTAGACAGGGTTTCCTTCTCTTGTGCATTTGCTCACGGTGCGTCCTAACCAACTACAACAGTAAGAAAGACGTTTTCGCAGCAGTCCCTGGTGTGCTCTCCTGTGTTCCTGGGCATGTTGGCCGCATAGGAAAATGCATATGCAGGAGTAGCCTCTGTCAAATCTGCATGTCCTTGTATGTATCGTTCCGGCCTCCTTTTTCGTACCTGTGGCGCTCGCGTGCTTAAATTTCCACTCGTGGTTTTGTTGCTGCTAAGTACCATCGAGTTGCTCCCACAGAAAGAAGCACTGCCTAGTCCGGCGCAGCCTCACAATCGTTCCTGTGCTTGAGCGCCTTGTCGCAGCCATGGTGTCGAGCCGTCGCTTTTTAGCTGCCCCTCTGCTGTACCGAGCACGATGTCCTTCTCCAAGAACTGCTCTCTCCTGACAGCATGTCTGATATGCGTGAGTGAAGGTCTTGCCATCCTTTCCTCTGAGGAACATTCTTGCTGAACTTCTTCCTACAGATTTGTCTGTTTCGTGGCAGTCCGTGGTGCTTTCTCGACTCTTTCCCAGCACCACAATTCAAATGCATCCATTCTTCTGTGGTCCTCCTTAGCTGACATCCAGCTTCCCCTGTGTAGGAGGCCATTGAAAATATGCCTGCATGAGTTGGGAGCGCCTTCGCCCTCAAAACAGCGTCTTCAGCACTTTAAAGAGGTCTTGTGCAGCAGACTTTGCCAATGTAAAGTGCTTCATCTCCCGTGTGCTGCTTCCATGAACATTGCTTTGGGACCCAAGCAAGATAAAATCTTGACAACTTCACTCTTTTCTCTGTTTATCACCATGTTACTTATTGGTCCCATCGTGAGGGCTTCTGGGTTTCTCTTCGTTGGGTTGGAATCTGTAATGAAGGCTGCGGTCCTTGATCTTCCACAATGAGAGCTTCAAACTCTCTCCTCACTTTCAGCAAACAAGACTGTGGCGCCTGCATAAGGCAGGTTGTTACCATGCCTTCCTCTAATCCCCATACTGCGTACTTCACCATATGATGCAGTTTCTCTGATCATGTACTCAACACACAGATTGCATAAGTGTAGTGATAGCAGGTGATATATGCATATATGTTTTCTCCTGAGCTGCTCTTAGAATTCTTTCACTGTCACTGGTTTTTGAAAATTTAATTCTACATCCAGATGGCTTCTTTCGGCATCTATGCTCTATGGAGTTCATTAAACTTTTGTGATGGAGATCTTCTCATCTCTTGTTGTTGTTATTGTTGTTTAACTTTCCCTCCTTTCATAAACAATCAGACCAGGGGTTAAGTCTGATGGATCAGGAAACTGGAGAACTTCTAAAGCGCTGACCCTTCTTTCTCCCTCTCTTTAAAAATAAATTAATTTTTATTTCCCCCCCACTTATTTATAGAATACAGCACATACAAAAATGTGTACAATGAATAGTTATGCACAGTCAGTCACATCAGAAGAGGGATAGTATCCCAGTCTATCCCACCATGGATGCGGCCCTTTCTTTTTATCCCTACAACTCTGTACCCTTTCCACCTTCCTCAGCTCTTCTCCCCTGCCCTGCTGGGCCACACCACAGCCTTCGAAGTCTTTCCCCTTGGTGTGAAAACTATTTTTTTTGTTTTCCTTTACCTTTCTTCCCCCTTTAGAGTAATAGTGTCATAAGGTATTTATCTTCATGCCATTGACTAACATTGCTGAGCACAATGTCTTTCTATTTGGTTCATATAATGCAGTATTTGACAGTCTCATTGTTTTTTAAAAGATGCATGATATTTTATTGTGTATATGTATTAAAATATGTATAGGTTATGTATATATAGATACACTATGTATGTTGAGCAAAGTTCATTTATCAATTCCTCCACTGTGGGTTTTTTTTTTTTTAGCAATTTCTATCTTTTTGCTACTAGAAGAATTGCTTTGATAAGCATGGGTGTGTATATACAACATCTGCTTATGTTTTCTTCTTTATTTTGGGGGAATACATATTTTCCAATTTTTAATGATATTAGAGAAACTTTCTACCATAAAGCTGTATTTTTATTTATTTCCTCCTGATCTGGAATGCCAATCAGATGTGAGTCTTCCTGTTGCCACAGTAGAACTATGCTATACAAGTTTGCAGTGGTTGACATTTCTATGGGGAGGAGAGTGCCAGGCCTTTCTTGCAAGACTCTAACTTGCAGCTATTCAGTTAGCAGTGAAGTACGTTAACCTTTCGTACCATCCCATTGCTTCCTAAGCTTACTCACACCTAACTGCCTCATTCCTTTATTTTTAGTTGAATTTAGGAGGGAAGCTGCTGCTAGCCACATCCCTGCTGACATGTTCATTTAGCCGTTAAACAGAAACCCAACTATATTCTATTACCTCAGCGTTGCTGTGAGAATTCGTGAGATCTGTGGTGTGGTATGTTTAGATGTAAAAGGAATCGCACTGCAGGGCAGCATCACAGTCCCTGCTATGATAAGGATTAATAAGGGTGTATGTAACTTTATAACCTCAAGTCATTTTGAACAGTTTTCACTATTTGATATTTGCACAGTAAATATTTGATTAATTCAGGGAGTAGAAGTAAGGACTGATGACAAGACCTACCTACTCTCAAATGTCCAGTCTAATTTTTATGTGTGAAGTAGAGAGAAGATATAGGAGTGTCTGCTTTTTATTAATGCCTTTGCTATTAATGAAAATTGCACTCAGATTCTGGTAACAGGTTGACAAAGAGCCCTAGTTTACAAAGTGTATTAAATTTTGACTTATGTGTGAGTTCTTCTAGGTATTTAATTAAAACTTAAGAGAAGCTATATTATTGACCTGGTCGCAATATTTAATTTTACCCTGCTGCTGTTACTATGTTCCATTGTGTGTGTTTTGACTCATAGCGACCTTCTACAGCAAAACACTACCTGGTTCTGTGTCATCCACATGATCATTAATGTTTGAGCCATCATTATAGCTTTTATATAATTCTGTTTCCTTGATGGTCTTCCATTTTCTCTGAACTTCTGCTTACTAAGCATGATGAAAGTCTCCGAGGTTCCACCTCATAACATGTCCAAATGATGGAGAATGAAGTCACCATTGTCACTTCAAAGGAACACTTTGTACTTCTTCTAAGACAGATTTTTCTTTCCTTGTGTAATTCCATGCTTTCTTTTTTTTTAAATATCATTTTATTGATAAGATCATTCTTGGGCTTTTTTTGGGGGGGGGCATCACTGCCCTCTGGTGTCCGTGGGAGCTCCCCAGCACTGCTCTTGAGAGCCGCTGCTGGATTTGAACCTCGAAGCCTGCGGGCCACAATACCACACTCAATCACTTACACCACCGGGGCTCAGTCCTGCTACTTTCAATATTCTTTGTCAACATCATAATTCAAATGAATCAACTCTTCTGCAGTTTTCCTTATTCATTGTACAGCTTTCGCATGTGTGAGGCTATTAAAATTATCATGGCTTGTCAGGGACATATAGTCTTCAAACAGACATCTTTGCTCTTCAACACTTTAAAAAGGTCATGTGAAGGAGATTTTCCCAAGGCAATGTGTTGTTCGATTTCTTTTCAAAAGTTTTATTAGCATGTAATCCATATATCATATAATTTAATAGTTCAATCATATAAAGAAGAATTATGCAATCATTACCACAATCAATTTTAGAACATCCTCCCATGTATAAAGCTTTTAAAAGTGAGTTTTAGAATCACAATCAGCTCCAGTGCTCCCTCTCTTTTCCCGCATACATTGTGATGCTGTTTGATTTTTTGAGGACTGCTTCCCAGCAAAATGAAATTCCTGAAAGCATCCATATTTTTGCAATTTGTCCCCCTCGTTCCAGTGGTTAAGATCTTGGTTTTCTTTATATTGTGCTCTAGTTCATACTGAAGGCTGTGGTTCTCAATCATCCTCGCAAGGGCTTCAGCTCCCCCTTCTTTCAGCTAGCAAGGTTGTGTCTTCTTTATATCAGGTTGTTAGTAAGCTCTCCTTCAATCTTGATGCCATGTTCTTCTTCACATAGTCCAGTTTATTGGATTATTTGCTCACCATACAGATTGAATAAGCGTGTGAGAGGATACAACCCTGACATACTCCTTTATTAATTTTAAACCATGCAGTATTGCTTTGTTCTGTTCCCCTGACTGCCTCTTGCTCCATGCACAGGAATACAATGAAGGGTTCTGGAATTTCCTTTCTTCTTGATGTTATCAATAGTTTGTTTTGATCCTCCCAGTCAATGCCTTTGCATAGTCAATAAAACACAAGTTAACATCTTTATGGTATTCTTTGCCCGTTACATCGGACATCAGCAATGCCTTGTGCCATCTGGCTTGAATTTCTGGCAGCTCTCTGTTGATGTACTGCTACAATCATTGTTGAATTATATTCAGCAAAAGTTTACTTGCATGAGATATTAATGATGCTGTTTGATAATTTCTGCATTCTGTTGGGTCACTTTTCTTTGGAATGAATCTCTTCCAGATGGTTGGCCAGGTAGCTATCTTCCAAATTTGTTGGCACAGATGAATGAGTGCTTTCAATTATTCATCAGCTTTTTGAAATGTTGCACTTGGTATTCTATCAGCTGTAAGAGTCTAATTTATCAGTAATGCCTTTAGTACTTCTTCTTTCAGTATCATTGGATTTTGATCATAGTCTACTGACTAGAAATCCTTAAAAATGTAAATTTTAAATGGTTTCATGTATATTTAATAATTTATATAACAGCTACTCCATAATTAATTAGATTTTTTCTAGTTTTACATCATGACAAATAATTACATAGTACCGTCCTTACACTTACAGTACTCTCTACACATAATTCAACAGTACCAGGCACTGTTCAGGGTGTGTGGATATAGTACTCACAAAGAAAAATGTTAGTTTCATGCGCTTATATTCTAGTTGTGGAGACAGGGAACATGAAAACAAACAAATGAAAGAAATGCTATGAAAAAGAATCAAACAATGTAAGGAAGATAGAAAGTAAAGGTAGTGGAGATGGCTATTTTTGCAAAGGATATTTAAAAATGGCCTTCTGATATAGCAACTTTGAGCAGGGCTCTAAATGAAGTGAGGGAACAAGCCTGGAAATTCTGGGGGAAGAGGATTCCTGTCAGAGGGAACAGCAATTACAAAGACCTGGAGGGATGCTTAAGATAATTGTGGACCAGCAAGAGAGCAATGGTTCTAGAGAGGAATGTGTGAGCGAAATAGTGATGAGTTGATGTCAGAGAGGAAATTGGGGGCCAGGTCTTAAAAGATCTTACATGCCACCAGAAGACCCTAGAGGGTTTTGGGTATAGAAATTACATGGAAAGAAATCCTATTTTAAAAAGCCCAATTCTCTGAAGTGGCCACAGACAGAGGGAGGGTGACTGGATAAGCTTTGGGAATAACTTGGAGAGAGACGGTTATCATTCAGACTGGGGTAGTAGCAGTGGAGGTCAGATTCCAGGTATAAGTTTGTTTGTTTATAGGATTTTATTTAGAACACAAAACTCTGGAGGACAAGGAGTACCATTTTTGTGCACTGTATCGGTAAGTAACTTGTTTTATTTTAAACTTTTTACTGAGATTTGAGTGAAGGTTTACAGAGAAAATTGGCTTTCCATTTAACAACTCATACCTATTTTCAAGACTTTGATTATTGACTGGATTAAAAAGTTGTCTTTTTTCAGAAGAGTGGCCAGTGAATTCAATCTACTGACTTGCTATTAATAGCCTGATGCTTAACCACTGACTGTACCAGGGTTCCTCTCCCTTTGGAATTACATTCTAAGGAAACAAAACAAAAACAGTCACTATGACAGTCTGAGCTGGTCTTCTGCCTTGAATTTATTTGATCAAGCACGTGCCCTCAGAAACCCTTGTTTTGATTGGATGTTTTTTGTAAAGTATGCCAAGGAAACTAAGATCATTCTATTACTGGGAGCACTGTTTGAAGCCACACCGATCACAGAAACATGTTTAAAGGCATTTTGTTTGGAATAAACTCATACATGTATAAATTAAAGACTGTAGAGTAAAAGTTTGTATTTACCTTACAATTAATAGGTAGTTCTTTGTTCCAATTAATTGGGTTTCAGGAGAGAGTAGGAAAAAAAGAGAGAGATGGAAAGAGAGAGAGAGAGAGAGAGAGAGAGAGAGAGAGAGAGAGAGAGAGAGAGAGAACTAGACTGGTGTTCATTCTGCTTGAATCAGGCAAATCAGAGGGTGGCTTAATCAGGTTTATCATTTAATAAAGATGGTTGGAAGAGAAATTCTTGGTCAGGGTGAAGATCAGGTCAGAAATGATCTGGATTGTCTGCCATACACACTTGGAAAATTCATCCCAATGTCCAACACCCATGAGTGCTGCTTAGCTCTCACAACTGTACAATTCCAGCTAATTCACCCGAATCCTTTTAAAGTATTAAGTGAGGGACTTTGTGTGTGAGGAGGACTGGTTAAGGATCTTCTGGGCCATATTCAGACTCTGGCACTCCACTGAGCTTGGCAGAAAGGGACAACTCCTGGTTGTTTATTTTATTTTTGCCCTGTTCCCTTTACAATTAAATTTGGATCCAGCATATCTTCAGAGGAAATGATTTAGAACAATGAACATTCATAGCAAGTGACTGGCATGAAAAATAGTAGTAAGGAGAGAGCATGAAATGCAATGTGCATATATTGCGACATATGGCTCCCCTCCTGGATTTCAAGGGACTATATTATTAAAGAAGAAACTTGTTTTGAGAGAGGAAAAGGCGTATTTTGCAGATGGCAGCATATTGGAATCATTGTCAGAAAGAGGAGCAATTATACAGACTCATATTGCATCACTCAGTTAAGAATTAGTCTGAGATCATTTTTTATGCAATAGTAAGCATTTTAATATTTCCAGCCTGCTGTTCTCCATAACTAATGTACTTCTCACAAAGGGATGTCTGTGAGGGTCTCAACTTAGTACTGATACAGACTGATAATGGTGAGGAGTGAAGTAGCCTGATCAACAGAAGGGAGGCCCTGGTGGACTTCCAGTGGACAAAGCACAGAAGGGTCACTGATGAACAAAGTGTGTCCATTGCTTATTCTGCCCATTGAAAATTACAACATTAAAAATCATTTTATTGGGAACTCTTACAGCTCTTATCACAACTCATCCATCCATCTATTGTGTCAAGCACATTTGTACATGTGTTAATTACAACACTTCTTGGACCTTGAACTAAAGCTTGGTAGTAGTCAAATTATCCAACTTCAAGGAAAAAGAGAAAAATTTTCATGTAGAAAGACAATGACCACTTTATATTTAAGTCATGAGAGATCATTTCTACCTAAAAAAAATTAACAGCAGAGGAAATCCTAAACCTAATAATGCTTATAGAAGAAACAGATGCTCATTTGCCACAAAAAGAAATCTTAAGCCCTACTGGGCATATAACCAGAAGCGATGTGGCAGTTATGTACTTGTGTCAGTTTCGTGATTGGGAGTGTAGGGGTGGAGTCTAGCCTGGCAATCAGGAGATAGCCAGTGAGAACTCTGTGTGGGCATGGTTTTCTCCTGAGAATTCTGGGAAAGACTATGGAGGTGAGAGACTATGGCCTCAGTCTCTTGGAGAAGCTCTACTGACAAGACACAAGGCTGATTCCCTGTGAGCCATCCCAGAGGAGAAGTCACATGGGCTTATCCTGATAGAGCCAGATCTTTGAAGCCATAAAAGCCACATGGAGACTCTTGCCAGTGCTGAGATGCTTCTTCTACCACCACTGGATACACAAGACTCTGCTCCCACTGGCCCGTGATTGTCCTGGTGTTGTTGCATGTGCTTCGTGAGTCTGAAGAGGACTTATGGAGTGGTATTGGACATATGGGCTAATATTTCACTTATGGACTTGGACTGGACTGGGTTGGGATGCTTTCGCAATGTTCTATTCCTCTTGTATATAAGCCTCTCCCTTATATACATATGTGTGTTTATGAATCTGTTTCTCTACTCAGACTAACACAAGCGGCAAGAAACAAACCAGGTCAGACATCTGTGTTCCAATGTTCATTGTAGCACAATTCACAATTGTAAGGAAACAACCAAAATTTCCATCAACAGATGAATGGATAAAAAACTGGTACTTTTATAAAATGGAGTACTACACATCCCTAAAAAGCAGTGATGAATGCATGAAGCAGATTGCCTCATGGGAAGAAATGGAGGAAATCATGCTAAGTGATGTAAGCCAAGCACAAAAGGACAAATACAACATGAGTCCATTGAGGTAAGCTAAAAAATCCCCAAATAAACAAAAATGGGACAAAGGGGGAAATGAGGCATATAAACCTGGGGTGATGTCAGCAACTATGGCAGGAAGCAAATGCAATCCAGGGACACATATAGTAGCTAACTAACAAGAGGGGGAAGAAAGAGAACAAAAAGTCATGGGTAGTGAAAGAGCAGGGCGCTAACACTCCCAAGGGAAGAGTATGTTTCTATCTCCATAGGAGAGGGAGAGAGAGACCAGGCTTCAAATGATGCACCAAAATGTGAATACAACATACTGGCATGTACCCGGGAACCAATAGAGAGGCCAGCCCCAATCTTAATTAGGTGGACACCCACCCCAGTCAGAAGAATGCACTTCAAATGACAGCACTGGGGTTATAGTTTGGGGAGATGGGTGTGTCTGATTAGAGTACATGAAGACACATAAAGGGATGGAGAAGGAAGGGAGAACATCATGGTCCACCAAACTCTGAGGATGATATTCCTGCTTAGAACAGACAATGCACAGAGAGGACCATAGGGTTGGCTCCACCAAGAGACACACTGTCCCTCACTAAACTGTAGCACTTCAGGGGACAATACTGCAGACACAGTGTGGGAATTGTGCACAGTCTGACCCCATCCACAAAAGGGCATACAACAGAGCATCAAGGGGAGCAAAGTGATGAAATCCCTGGGTAATACCAAAAATAGACTTTAGAGGCAGAATTTGGCACTCCGTCAGACTCTACTGAAAATCACTTTTTTTTTTTTTTTTGGCATCAATGCCTTTGGTGGTCATGGGTGCTACCCAGTGCTGCTCCTGAGAGCTGCCACTGGATTTGAACCAAGCCCGTGGGCTGCAGGCCCGCACTCCACCACTTATGCCACCGGGGCTCAGCCCTTGGAAAACACTTTTTAATACCAACAAACAGTTCTTAAACTATTTATAGGCCTTTCCATTTTTGTCAGTGGCTTTCTTTGTGTTGTTTTTGTTGCTATTGTTTTATTGATCTTAAATTCCTTTGTTGTTTTATTTGGCTTTGCCAGGGTTTTATACTTATTAATGTATCAACTGTCTATCTAGATAAGATAGGCAGGATAAATAATTTGGACATGAGAACAATGGAACCAATGATTCCAGAGGGATAAGGGAGGAGGGGAGGGAGGAGAAAGGAAGGAGGTGGAGAATGAACCCAGGGACAAGGGAACAGATGGATTAAAATCAATGGAGAGAAGGGCATTGGATGCCTAGTGGGGCTTAATTAAGGACAATGTAGCAGTGAGGAATTACTAAACTCGAATGAAAGTCGAACAGATGATGGAACAAAAGGGAAATAAGAGGAAATAGAAGAAAGAACCAAGAGGCAAATGACATTTATAGATGCCTAAGTACAAGGATGTACATATGTAAATATATCTATAGAGAGTGAACTGAACCGTGTACTCATATCTATATCTTAAGAATTAAGGTTGCAGATGGACATTGGGCCTCAACTCAAGTACTCCCTCGACACAAGAACACTTTGTTCTAACAATCTGGTATTTGTGAAGCTCACCTACTTGACACAATTGCTAAAGACAAAATGGGTGCGTAAGTAAATGTGGTGAAGAATGCTGATGGTACCTAATTATTAAAAGATAGAGCATCTGGTGTCTTAAAAGCTTGAAGATAAATAAGCGGCCATCTTGCTGAGAAACAACAAAGCCCACATTGAAGAAACACATCAATCTGTGTGATTATGAGGTGTCTATGAGATCAGGTACCAGGCATCTTAGATCCAGGAAAAAATCATATCCAATGTGAATGGGAGTGGGGCCATGGAGTGGAGACCTAGTGCCCATCTGTAGGCAATTGGACATCCCCTCACAGAGGAGTCACAAGGAAGAAATGAGCCAGTCAGCGTGCAATATAGCACCAATAAAGCACACAACTATCCTCTAGTTCTTTGGTGTTTCCTTCATCCTACTCTAATGACCTCAATTCTACCTTATAAATTGGATTAGACCAGAACATGCATACTGGTACTGACAGGAGCCTGCAATACAGGAAATCCAGGATACCGCCCAACACCCCCCCAGCCCCCCCCCCCACCCGCCCCAGCCAACAAGGAGAGTAGAAATACCAGATTAGGAGAGGTTTGAGGGAGAAAGGGTGAGTCAATCACAAAGATCAATCTAGAACCTGCTCCCAGGGGGACAAATAACAGAAAGTGGGTGTGGGGCAACAAAGGATGATGCAAGATATGGATGTAATAATTTGGAACTTATCAAAGTTTTCTGAGGGAGGGTGGGTGTGGGAGGGAGGGAGGGAGGAGGGAGAAGAAATGAGGAGCTGATATCAGGGGCTTGAGTGGGAAGAGAATGCTTTGAAAATAGTGATGGCAACATATGTGCAAATGTGCTTGACACCCTGGATTCATGTATGAATTGTGATAAAAGATGTAAGGGCCCTCAATAAAAGTATTTAATTAAAAAAAAAGGAATCTTCAGAATTCTGTTTGGAGTAATACAGGATATGAGGAAAATGATGCAGAATAAGGGCACAATAATAGAGAGTAAGTCCATGATAAGAGGGGATGAAGTCCACACAACAAAGGGAAATAAAAGGACTAATGGATGAGATAACATATCACACTGACAGACTAGAAGAGGCACAGAATTATACCAATGCTTTCAAGGACAGCAAGGCAGATGTCAAGAAAAGGGAATAACAATCAAACAAGATAATCAAAGAGATGAAAAAAACCCTGACAACAGCGATTGATGTTATGAAGAGGAAGAATACATGAATAATTGATATATCAGAACAAGCCACAACAAAAAATCAACAGGTAAAGTAGCAAGGGAATTTTTAGAATGGATCTTACCCACCTTAATGAATGGAAATCAGACATTCACACGTGAAGCAGAACGGACATTAATTAGACTAAACCCAGGAATTAAGGCACATAATAGTTAAATTACCCAATTTGAGGAAAAAGAGAAAATTCTAAGAGCAGCAAGAGAAAAATAATGCGGTCACATAGTATGATAAGAATATGCTCTGACCTACCAGAAGATACCATGAAGAAGAGGAGAGAGTGGAATAACATTTTCTGAAAGCTGAAAGAAAAAAAAAGCCAACCGAAGCGTCCTCTACCTTGCCAAAAAATCTATTAAGATAGATGATGACAAAAGAGGCATTCTGAAGAAAGAAAAACTCACAGAATACACCAGGAGACACCTAACCCTGCAGAAAATCCTTGCCGACTCACTGTGGTCAGAAGATCAACATTCACCAAGCACGAGTCAGGAGATTGCCATGTAGCACAAATGCATCCAGAAGTCAACACACTGGAGACAACTACCAAGACTATATTGCCTCAGAGGGGAAAGGCAAGAATGAAGAACCCCATATAAACACAGTAAACAGATATGAAAGGAGATAGGAAAACACCCATTGGGAAAGAAGCTTGGCAAGGAGGCTGCAAGCTAAACACTAAAATTAGGCAACTAAACATTATAGACATTTATAGAGCTCTCCATTCAAATGCAAAAAATTCACATTCTTCTCAGGTGCATATGACTCGTTTTCTAAAATAGGCCACATGGAGGACACAAGTTGAGCTTGAGTAAATTCAAACACATGGAGGTCAGTCAGATGTCCCTCTGAGACTACTGCACCATAAAGATCAACAAAAGGATGGTCAGAAAAACAAGGACAGATAATTGGAGCGTGAATAATGATCTTCTGCAGCATGAATGGGTACTGACTCAGATGAGAGAGGAAATTAGGAAGTTTCTAGAAATTAACAAGAATGAGAAAACAATGTACCAAACCCTATAGGATGCAGCAAAAGCAGTTATCAGAGGAAGTTTGATAGCAATTGTGTTAGTTTGGTAGAGAAACAAATTTATAAGTACCCAAATGTACATAAGGGAGAGGTTTATACACAAGAGCAACTGTACTTCAAGATAATAGGCCTGCCCAGTCCAGTCAGGGCCATAAGTCCGATATTAGCTCATATGTCTGATACAAATCCATAAGTCCTCTTCAAACTCACAAAACACATACAGTGACACTGCAGGACAATCACAGGTCAGTGGGAGCAGAGTCTTGTGTATCCAGTGGCAGTAGAAGCATTTCAGCTTCTACAGGCACAGACCTCTCTATGGCTTCTCAAGCATCTCAGCACTGGTAGGAATTTCTACATGACTTTTCAGAAGTCTGGTTCCCTTAGGGTAAGCCCATGTGGCTTCTCCTCCAGGATGGCTCACAGGGAATCAGCCTTGTGTCTTCTCAGTAGAGCATCTCCAACGTACTAACTTGTAAGTCTCTCACTTCCAAAGGGGAAATATGGCCAGATTTCCCAGAATTCTCAGGAGAAAGCCATGCACACACATTGGCTATCTCCAGACAGGCTAGACTCTAATCCTACATTCCCAATCCTCAAATTGACATCATATTAGTGACTGCCACAGCGATTAATGCATATATGAAAAAAAGAGATTTATGAGTGATACGCTATCACAAAGCCTCCAGCAACTAGAACAGGGTCAATAGAACAATGCCTCCAATAGCAAGAGAAAAGAAATGATAATTAAAAAAACAGGGAGGAATTAAGTGAGTGGAAAGACAAGAGAACAATGCAAAATATCTTTTTTGGTTCTTTGAAAGGATCAGCAGAATTGACAGATTGATGGCAAACCTAACCAAAGAAAGGAAGGAACAAACATTAGTAGTCAAGATGAGGGATGAAACTGGGGAAATCACAGTGGATCCCAATGATATTAAAAGGATAATCAGGGGCTGAGCCCTGGTGGCATAGTGGTTGTGTGCGGGACTGCGGCCCACTGGGATGGAGGTTCAATTCCGGCTCCCAGGAGCAAAGGTTGGGCCTCCTACTGCCACCACCTGAGGGCAGTGATGCCTTAAAAAAAAAGGATAATCACAGTATATTATGAATGTCTGTATTCTAAAGAATTAAGCAATGTGGAATATATGGACAAATACTTGGAAAAATAATCCCTTCCTTGATTATCCCTGATAGAGGTCCAGAACTTCAACAGGGCCATAGCAAAAGAAGAACTAGATCTGGTTATCAAGAAACTGCCAATGAAAAAAGCTCTTGGACCATATGTGTGGGCATCACTGCCCCCTGGTGGGAATAGGAGGCCCAGTCTTGTTCCTGGAGAGCTGCTGCTGGATTTGAACCACCAACCCTGTGAATCACAGACCCACACACAACCACTACGCCACCGGGGCTCAGCCCGGACCATATGGTTTTAAAGGACAATTCTGTCAAGCTTTCAGGGAAGAGTTGACACTGATCCTCCACACAACATTCCTCTAGTTCTTTTTAAAAATAATTTTATTTGGGGCTCATACAGCTCTTATAACAATCTATACATCCATTCATTGTATGTCAAACACACTTCTACATCTGTTGCCCTCATCACTCTCAAAACCATTTATACCTAAACCCTTGGTATCAGTTCATTTCTTCCCTCCCTTCCCTCTGCCACCTCCCTCATGAATCCTTGATAACATAAATTATTATCATTTTGTCATATCTTACACTGTCTGGTGTCTCCCTTTACCCACTTCCCTGGTGTCCATATCCCAAAGAGGAAGTTACATGTAGATCCTTATAATTGGTTTCCCCTTTCTGTACCACCTTCACTCCACCCTCTCACTATCACCACTTTTCAGCACTGATACTGAAGGGATCATTTGTCCTGGATTCCCTTTTTCTTCTAGTTCTTTAATGCTTCCTTCCCCTCTCAGTCATGACTCTGGTTCTGCCTTATAAATCTGACTAGACTTGAACATGAACACAGGTACAGATAAGAGCTCTTGATACATGGAATCCAGGATAGATAACCAATTGAGGAACAGCAATTGGAGTAGCAATACCATGAGGGTAGTGGGGAAGGGGAGAAATGGGGAACTAACTACAATGACATATTAACATCCCCCCCCCTTCATCCCCAGGGGCACAAATAATAGTAATGTGGATGATGGAAGAAAGTAGGCAGTGTAAGATACAAAAAAAAATATAATTTATCAGGAGTACATGAAGGTGAGAGGACAGGGGAGGGAGGGAAAAAAAGGGGAGCTGATACCAAGGGCTTAAGAAAACATTTTGAAATTGATGAGAACAGCATATGTATAAATGTGCTTAGTTCAATTGATGTACAGATTGTTATAAGACTTGTTAGAGCACCCAATAAAAAGATAAAAAAGGTGGTAAACACCCAAACTCATTCTATGAAGTCAGTATAACATTGATACCCAAATAGGGCAAGGATCCCACAGGAATGGAGAACCACAGACACAGACCGATATTTCTAATGAACACAGGTGCAAAAATCTTTAACCCAATATTGGCCAATAGAAGACAAGAGTATATAAAACACATCACCCATCATGGTCAGGTGGGATTCATTCTAGGGATGTAAGGATTGTTCAACATCCAAAAATCTATCAACATTCTCAAAGTCTATCACATTGATAAGATAAAGGATAAGAACCACATGATAACATCAATAGATGCAGAAAAAGCATTTCACAACATCCAACACCGATTCCTAATTGATACCCAGAAGAGGTAAGAAATAGACCATGGCCAGTTGTCTGCACCCTAATGCTTATTGCAGCATACTTCCAAATCACAAAGAATTGGAAATAACCTAAATTTTCATCGATAGACAAGTGGATTAGAAAACTGTGGTACATAAACACAATGGAGTACTATGCATCCCTATAAAACACTGATGATTGCATGAAGTATATAATCTCCTGGGAAGAGTTGGAAGAAATTATGCTGAGCTAAGTTAGCCAATTACAAAAGAACAAGTACTACATTAGTCTGCTTAGGTAAGTATCATCAGCACAGTAGGTATAGAAGAGAATCCTCTCAATCTCACATTATACTGGTCAAGGTATGGGTAATCAGGTGGGAGATAGACCAAACCTAAGAAATACATGTCATCTCTACACAAAGAAGTGAAAAGGAGTAGGGTTGAGGGAATAAAGGGCTTAAAAAAAGGAGATGATGACATTGGGGAGCAGGGCACTAATTCATTGAGGGAGAGGGTATTGTTTATGTTTCTTTAGAAATGGGAGTGTGAGTCCAGATCCCACCATAGAGTACCAAACCTTTAGGGCAACTTAAGCACCTGGAGCAACTCATGAACAGAGAGTTCTACAGGGCCAGCACCAATCAGAACCAAACTGACCCTCTCCATAGAAGTATGTGCTACAAAAGACAGCATTAAACCTACAGGGGAACAAGTAGGGAATTAAAATCAACAACAAGGATGACCTAGAGAACCTGGTGGTATTGGAATAACTGCAATCCAGCTGAGAGGAATTACTAAGAGGCAGAAGAAGGGCGAGCATGATTGTGGGGCAGAAGGAAGGTAAAAAGAAACAGAGGAAAGATCTAGGAAACACAGCTGTGGATAGAGGTATAAACATAGTTGAGTACAGATGTAAATAAAAATAAAAATAGAGGTATTGGAGTATGTACATATATTTATATGGGAAGACATTATGATAGTGGTTAGACCAGTGGTCGGCACCCTCTGACCTGTGGACCCACTGGGAAAATTTTAGTGACCCACTAAACAATTCTTAATTATAACTATTGGTAAGTATTCTTGCCAACGAATTAGAGTGGGTTCTTTCCATTTATGGTGATGACTGGCGGTAGAGGGCAATCGCTATGCCCTGGTGAAACAGCTGTCTGCAGTCTTCTAGCAGAGCTGAACAAACGAAAAGCAATATGTATAGTTTGATTTGAATGAGATAGATCTTGTTGCACTTGTCTGTGGATGAAAACACTGGCATAAATAATGTTGCAAGGCTTGCAATAGTTGTTCATTATGGAGCTATTGATTCTTCAGTTCTTCATGAAGAGTTGTGTGTACTTTCACCAATGTTAGGTACTACGAAAGGTGTTGACATTTTAAAGAAAGTTCAAGAATTCATTAAATTAAAAAATGGAACTGTTTTTGATTTGAAGAAAAAAATTATTTTATTTCTTTTTTTGGGGGGGCATCACTGCCCTCTGGTGGGAGTGGGAGGCCCAGTCTTGCTCCTGGAGAGCAGCTGCTGGATTTGAACCACCAAGCCAGTGGGCTGCAGTCCCGCACTCAACCGCTACACCACCGGGGCTCAACAAAAATTATTTTCTGTCACAACTGATGGGGCTCCAGCAATGTTAGTAAAACATGCTGACTTTGTAAACCTATTGCAGAAGGAACTTGGAAGAGCACCACTTTCATTCCACTGTATAATTCATGAAGAATATTTATATGCAAAAGCCTCTTTGAAACAGTTCACTGAAGTGATAAGCATAGTGATCAAAATTACTAACACAATTATAGCTCATTCTACCTTGAATCACAGAAAATTTATGACAATTTTAGAAGAAATTGAATGTGAATATAGTGAGTTATTAATGCATATTGAAGTTCACTGGTTAAGCAGAGGAAGGGTTCTAAATTGCTTTGTGGAATGCATTGATGCATTTGAAATATTTATGAGTGAAATCAGTGAAAGATTCCCTCAGCTCAAAGAAAAAAATTGGCTCCTTAAATTAAAATTCTTAGCAAACATTACTAATCAATGATTTAAATTTGGGCCGACAGGCCAAGGAATAGACAATCCTCAAACTTTATGAAGAATGGAAAATTTTTTGTTGTAAGATAGTTCTATTCCAGGATGACTTAGTGAAATAGACATTTAAATATTTTCCTTTAGTAAAAACTCATAAAGAAATCACAAATATGAAGTAGATATGCTTAAAATTTCCATAGATGCCACTCAAGCTGAATTTGAAACCTGATTTCAGAACTTTGAAGCCCATGGTCTTATGTTCAGTTTTACAATAAAGCCTGATGAAATGGAGGACAATATGTTGGACCTGCAATATTTCAATTTCCTTGAAATTGGCAATCTGGCTATGGAGTTAATTGACTTCAAAAGCTCAGCAGTAAGGACAGATAAATTCAAGACTTTAAGAAGACAACTTGAAGTTGCTGATGAAAATCACTTAAGCAAGATAGCTAGATGTTGGGCATCACTTCCTTCCAAGTTTTCTTCAATAAAGAAAGTTGGTTTCACTTTACTATCAGCTTTTGGGTCCAGTTAGTCATGTGAACAGGTATTTTCCCAAGTGAAATTCATTTTCAATTCATCACGAAACAGGTTAACTAATGAAAATTCAGAATCATATATTCTTTTAAAAACAATGAGTCATCACCCAAATATCTCAAACCTTATAGGGATAATGAAAGAGTATCAAGTAAACCCTTAAAATGATCAAATGTTCTTAATTAAACAGGGGCTACTTTTCTGCTAACAATTTATGATTTCTTTCGTTATAAATATAGATTTGATAATACATTTGTAATTCTATATTTAAGGTATATTGGATTATCCCATCTGTATAATGTTTGTATTTTTGTATTCTAAGATAATGCATAAACTAAAATAGAAGTGATGTGTCCCACCAGCAAATATTTTTGTGAAAACAATTGAAAAATGACCCACTTGATAAAAACTGCCGACCACTGGGATAGACTTTGGTGTCTGCTCAAGTTTTCCTCAGTGCAAGAACACTTTGTACTAACAATGTGGTATTCTGTGATGCTCACATTGAAGACAAAATGGGGGCTTAAGAAAATGTGGTGAGGAAAGCTGATGGTGCCCAGTTATCAAAAGAGATAACATCTGGGGTTTTCAAGGTTTGAAGTAAAACAAGTGACCATCTGGCAGAGAAGTCACTGCCAGATGACACGGAAGAAGCACACCAACCTGTGTGATCATGAGGTGTCGACGGGATCAGATAACAGGCCCCAAACAAAAAATCACATGATTGAGAAGGAGGGGCAGAGTGGAGACGCCAAACCCATCTTTAGATAATAGGACATCTCCTAACGGAAGGATCATAAGGAAGGGATGAGCCAACCAGGCTCGTTGACAGCTCAGCAGTATAGCATTGATGAAACGCATCATATTCCTCTGATTCTTTGATGTTTTCTCTCACCCTCCCCCCCACGATCAGGAACCCAGTCCTGATTTTCAGTTCTGGCTAGTCTGGAGCATGTACATTGCTACAGATCCAAGTGAGACAAACCCCTCAGGAACAGAAGTGGGCGTAGTGAGACCAGGAGGGTACAGGTAAGGTGGGGAGAGAAGGGGGAAGAACAGGGAACTGATCGCAGTGATCAACACATAGCATGCCCCCTTTCCTGGAAAGAATAGAAAGCAGAAATGTGGGTGAAGGAAAATACTAACTGGTGTAAGAAATAAAATAGTAATAATTTATGAAGGGTTCATGAGGGTGGAAGTTTTGGGGAAGGAAAGAAAATAAGAGAAGCTGATACCAAGGGCTTAAATATAAAGTAAATATTTAGAAAATGATGATGGCAACATAAGGATAAGTATGCTCGAAACAACTGATGTATGGATTTTATAAGATCCCCCAATAACATGATCTTAAAAATAAAGGCTTCAGGGCTGAGCTCCGGTGGCATAAGTGGTTGAGTGCGGAACTGCAGCCCGCAGGCTTGGCGGTTCAAATCCAGCGGTGGCTGGGTAGCGCCCACGACCACCAGAGGCAGTGATGCCCACAAAAAAATAAAATAAATAAAAAATAAAATAAATAAATAAATAAAAAGACCAAAAAATTTTTTTAAAAAAAATAAAGGCTTCAAAAATAATTTTATTGATATAATTTGCAGGCCACATAATCGACACATTTAAACTGTACAATTTAATGGATTTTAGTATATTAACAAAATTGTACAACGATCACTACAATCTGTTAAGAAGACTTTCCACTCTCCCAAAGAAATTATATGTCTCTCCGATCATAGGATGAATTGTGTCCTACCTCTCCCCACCTGATTGACTCCTAGGCATCTGTCAATTCTCAGTGATTTGGCATTTTTTTAATTGATGTGATCTGGTGTGTTAAACCAATGAGAGGATTAGGGTAGAATACAATACCCTGATTTGATGTTAGAGGAATTTCCCTGGGGTATCGTTTGTAGCACCTTTTATTTTACAAAGGATAAAAGGAAAGAAAAGAATAAGCAGATATCAGAAGGATCTGCTACTATTAAGAAAAAGGCTTGGAATGGAATGTGTCCTATTGCTGAGTCTTGTATTGTGAAGCTCCTGGATTCAGGAGAAGATTGATACCAGGACAAGTGAACATCTCTAAGGAAAGCCATGGCTAAATGAGCTGAAAGCTAATAAAAATCTTTCTGTAGCTCTAACAGAGAGAGAATGACTTCTGGAGCTGGCACTCTGAATTTGGATTTTTAGCGATTTAACCTGTGAGAGAATGAATTTTGATTTGTTGAAGCCACTCACTTGTGATATTTCTGCTATAACAGCACTAGATAGATAAGATAATCCTCTCTCTTCTTTCAGTCATAGTCCACTTCTCAGCCCTCACTATTAGTCTACTTTTTGTCTTTATAGGCTTACTATGCTGCACATTTCAAGGGAAGCTGAATGGCACAAATGGTTTGTAATTGGTTGCAAACCTAAAAGACTGGTGGTTTGAACCCACCGAGTGGCTCCACAGAAGAAAGACTTGGCAAACTACTTTGATGAAGATTAATGCCATGAAAACCCTATGGACTAGTTATACACTGTACCATGGGATCATCATGAGTTAGAATTGATTAAACAGCACATTTTCATTTATTCCATTTCATATAAATGGAATGAAATCATGTTTTTTGTGTCTGGTTTCTTTTGCATAGCATAATGTGTTCAATGTTTCCCCATGTTGTAGAATACATTAGAACTTCATTCTTGCTTTATGGCAGGATCATTTAGGGGACATACCACATGTTGGGACATACCACATTTTGCTGAAAGTAAAAATCAGTTGAAGCTCTGAGTTGTTTTCCATTTTGGGCTGTTGGGTACAATGCTGTCATGAACTTGTATGAATACTGCAGCATCATTTAGTTTTTCAGCTCCAAAGTGAGCCACTTTATGAAGGCACGCATTACACCACCTCTTGGTGTTTCCTCTTCTATTCCTGCCTCATGAACTTTCTCTCTCCATTCTCACAGTACAATGTAGTTCTTTCCATTATTATTACTTATACTTTATTGTGATTGTTAACTCATTGCTCCATCTGTCACCTCTAGAAGAGCAACAACCTTCTTCTCTCTGATAGAAGGGTGAAAGACTTCACCCACTGTTAAATATGGAAATGTAACATCAAGTGAGATTTGGTCTGTTGAGATTTAATTTGTTTAAAGGGGCCTAGGGTGTAACTGTCTCTTTCCTTGTAGAAAAAATTCCTTTCACACCAAATTAGCAAGGATGCCCTAATTCAGGAAAGGGGAACAGGGCCATTTATATAAACTGGAGGCTGAAACTTTAGAGGGATATGCATCTGACAGCTCCTGAGGCAAAGAACATATCAACTGATGATCTGATAATCCCTTGGGGGAAATGTAAACTGTGTCCTAAGAACCTTGATCGCTCTCCCCTCCCCCAGTGTTTGAAGGTCCTCTGATCATTATAAAACTTGTTAATTATTTCTTGGACCATTGCAAATTATGTTAATTATCCTCCCCAAACTTCCACGAAGTTTGAGGCTGTATTACTTGTTGGTTTTCACTGAATCCTGAAACAGCTGGGAGGTAGAAACCTCACTCTTTCCCCCTGTTATTGCTAACAGGAATAAACTCAGAATTTTTCAAATCAACGTGGTCTCTGTCTTTTGCTAAAATGGTGACAGTCTTCCTGGATCCCTTGGTAACACCTGCAGGACTATTGATGCCAAGTTTACCACTACTTCTACATCTCAGTGGAGCCCTGGTGGCACAGTGGTTAAGCACTCAGTTCCTAACCAAAAAGGCAGTGGCTGGAATCTATTAGGTACTCTGTAGAAGAACAATGGAACATTCTGATTTTGCAAAGATTACAGCTTTGGAAACGATATGGGCTTTTCTGTTCTGTCCTGTACCAGTTGGTATTAACTTGAAGGCAACAGAAGGCAATAATGGCTGTTTTTCCAGGTATAGCCTTATAAAACAGAGAATTAAAAATAGGTTAATAGGGCTGAGCCCCCGTGGCATAGTGGTTGTGTGCAGGACTGCAGCCCACTGGGTTGGAGGTTCAAATCCAGCAGCAGCTCTCCAGGAGCAAGCCTGGGTCTCCTACTTGCACCAGAGGGCAGTGATGTCCCCCCCTCCCAAATAGGTTTATAATTTGCTATTTAAAGGAACTATAGAGTTTCAATTAGGCTTGGAAACTGGAGAAAAAGCATGTTTTTTCTTGCTTATTCCTTCGACAGATCCTGAGACTTTCATTGCAGTTGTTAGGTGCCATCAAGTAACCTTCTGCGGAAGAGAAGAGAAACCTCACTGACGCGGCACTGCTTTCACAATTATTTCTATGTCTGAGTCCCTTGTTGCAGTTACTGTGTCAATGCATCTTCTTGAGCACCTTGTTCCTTTTGGATGCCCCTCCACTTTCTCAAGCATGCTATCCTTCTCCAGAGACTGGTCTCTCCTGACAGTATGTCCAAAGTATGTGGGATGACATCTCACCATCCTGGCCTCTAAGGGGCATTCTGGCTTTACTTCTTCCAAGAAAGATTGCCTTGTCCTTTCAGTAGTCCAAGGTACTTTCAATATTACTTTTCAGCACCATAATTCAAATGCATCGATTTTTCTTAGGTCTTCCTTATTCAATGCTTAACTTTCTTGTGCATATGAGGCAATGGGAAATATCAAAGTTTGTGTTAGGTGCACCTTAGTCCTCAAAATAAACTCTGATTTTGAACACACTGAAGAGATCTCGTGCACCAGATTTACCCAGTGCAACACGTTTAATTCCGTGAGCATTGGTTGTAGATCCAGGTTCTTCTTTGGCTATGGCCAAACCCAAAGATGGCTGGGATCTGTCTGCCTGGGTCATGATGAAGGAGTCAAGGGGGGTTCATAAAATCATATTTTTAGAATTTATAAACTTTCATTATAGATTGAGTTGTGTCCTTTCAGAAAATTTATTAAAATATCAATCTCAACTGTCTGTGAACATGAATATGTTTGATAATAGTATATTTAAACATGCTATCACTTAAGTCAATGTGAAGTCATAAAATTAGGGTAGTTCCTGATCTAGTCTAAGTGGTATCCTTGTAAGAGAGAAGAGATACAGACAGATCTGGGTGAAATATCACCATGGGAAGATGCGTCTATTTGGCAAGGCATCTCAGAGGCTAACAGAAGGTGTGTGTGTGTGTGTGTGTGTGTGCCTGTGAGTGGTGTAGGATTAGAATGAATTTTCCCCTAGAGTATTTGAGAAAACATGGGCTCATCACCACCTTGAAATCAAATTTCTATCCTCTAGAAGTTTGAGCAATACATTTCTCTTTAAAGTCATCCACTTTTATGATACTTCGTTTCGGCATCCTTAGGAAACAAGAACAAGCTCTGAATGCAAGCGAAACAATTGTGGCAGTTACCCCACAAAGGACTTTCTTTTTTAAATACTTTATTGGGGACTCTTACAGCTCTTACCATACATTCATCCAGGGTGTCAAGCACATTTGCATATATGCTGTCATCAACATCTTCAAAGCATTCTTTTTTAACTCGAGCCCCTGATATCCACTCCCAATTTCTTCCCTCTCCCTCTCTCGCCATCATCTCTCACAAACCCTTGATAAGTTATAGATTATTTTTTCCATATCTTACATTGTCCTCCTTCATCCCTTACCCACTTTTCCATTATTTGTTGCCCTGGGAGGGGGTTCTAGGTTGATCCTTGTGATCGATCTCCACTTCCTCCCCCCCACCCTCCCCCCATTCTTCTGATATCTCTACTCTCCTTGTTGGCCCTGGGGGGTTTATCTATCTTGGATTCCCTGTGTTGCGGGCTTTTGTCTTTAGCAGTGTGCATGCTCTGCTCTAATCTGATTTGAAAGGTAGGCTTGAGGTCATGATAGTGGGGGGAAGGAAGCACCAAAGAACCAAAGGAAAGTTGTATGTTTCATCCATGCTATATTGCACCCAGACCGGCTCATTTCTTCCCTGTGACACCTCTGTGAATGAATGTCCAATTGTCTACAGATGGGCATTGGGTCTCTACTCCATGCCCTTGACATTAGGCATGATTTGTTTTGGATCTTAGATGCCAGGTAGCAGATCTCATGGACACTCATAATTTCACAGGCTGATATGCTTCTTCCTTGTGGGCTTTGTTGTTTCTCAGCTAGTTGGCTGTTTGTTTATCTTTAAGCTTTTAAGATTCCAGACACTCTATCTTTTGATAGCTGGGCACCATCAGCATTTTTCACCCCATTTGCTTATGCACCCATTTTGTCTTCAGCAAACATGTTGCGAAGATGAGCATCACAGAATGCTGGGTTATTAGAACAAAGTGTTCTTGCACTGAGGGAGTACTTGAAACAAGACCCAATGGCCATCTGTAACCTGAATGATTAACATATAGATAAGAGTACATAGTTCTAGTCCCTGCCATATATATATTTACATATGTCCATGCCTGTATTTAGGCCTATATAAATGTCCTTTGCCTCCTGGATCTTTTCTCTATGTCCTTGTTATTTCCTTCTTGTCCCACCATCATGTTTGGCCTTCATTCCAGTTGGGCAATTCCTTGCTTTGACATTGCCCTAGATTAAACCCCACTAGGTATCCTACGACCTTCCTTCCATTGATTTTAGTTCATTTGGTGTTCTTTTGTTCCTGGGTTGGTCCCCCCTCCTTTTCCTTTCTCCCACTTTTGCTTCTCCTGTATTCCCCTGAAACTATTGGTCCCATTCTTTTCATCTCCAAATTATTCATCCTACCTATATTTTATAGGCAGACATACAGATATATTAATAAGTGCAAAAACCTGGCAAAGCCACATAAAACAAAAAAGGAAGTCAAAACAAACAAAACTATAACATGAGCAAAAAACCCCCCACAAATTGAAAATAACAAAAAGAAAGCCATTGACCAAAATGGAACAGCCTATAAATAGTTCTAATGTGGTTGTTGATTCAGTGAAGTTTTTTTTTTCTCAATGATTTTATTGGGGGCTCTTACAGCTCTTATAGCATCCAATCCACCGTTTGTATCAAGCATATTTGTACACATGCTGCCATCTTCATTTCCAAATATTTTCCACTTGAGCCCTTGTTATAAGCTCCTCTTTTCCCCTCACCCCTTTTAAAAATGAATCATTTTATTGGGGGCTCATACAACTCCAGCACGATCCATACATACATCAATTGTATGCAGGCCACATTTGCCATCATCACTCTCAAAACATCCTCTCTCCACTTAGTGAAGTTTTGTGGGAGGCAAATGACCATTGCTCTAGAAGCCTTAGAGGGGAGGCCTCTTGAAGCCAACAAAGGCCAACATTATTTTTATTGAGGTGGTCTTTGAGCACCTCTTCAGTAGAAGCTGCTACCTTTTGCGTTTTTATACAGAAAAACAATCAGTCCTTCATGATAAGCTTAGGGATCTGTGTGATCAACATGTTTTTTTTTTTTTTTAAGATTATATATTTCCTCATTGTCAAGAAACAAATGTCACACTGCCTGCAGAGAATCTATGAGGGGCTGGCTTCTGTATTACGTGCTGGTAACAGCCAAAGCTGCTACTCATGGCTCTTTGGTCAGGTGTGTCTTCCTCAGTGCACCTGTTACTCACATTGTACACTCAATCCTAGTGCTCACTTCCTGATCTGTGATAGCTCATTTGCTGACTTGTAATCCAGCTAAATTCTTTGGTCATGGAATGTCAAGATTTTAGTTCTGTCTTCTCAGTTTCCTAGTGCTTCTGTAACAAAAAAACACAAATGGGTGGCTTTACAGGGCAATTTTTGATTTTCTTACAGCTGAGGAGGCTAGAAGTACCTATGCAGGGCACTGGTTATAGTAGCTCTTTAAGCTCCAGGGAGAAGATCCATGTCTCTGTTTATATAGCCCTGCTGTCCTCAATATCTTGGCAATTTTTGAATAATAGCCACTGTCTGCCTTTTTGTGCTGCATTACTTCTGCATATGTTCTTTGAATTATTGAGAAGTGAATGGGTTTAAGACACTGTACGCTGACAGACCTCATTAACATCACAAAGAAAGTTCCATCCCTAATTGGACTTACATTTACAGTTGCAGGGGTTAAGATTCCAGTTCATATTTTGGAGAGGGTGTGTGTGTGTGGGGGGGGGTGCGCACAATTCAATCCATAGCTGATGCTATTTCTTCACCCACACTTGTGGTAAAAGATCTTTGTATAGGACTCATAGGATGACTTATCTCTGTGAACTTTTGGAAAAGGCATATGGTTCCAGAATCCTCTTCCTCTCTTGATTTTCTTGCTGTATGCTTTAAAGGAGCTTCTCGTTCCCATATGCATATGCAGCATTTTGTATGGTAACTTTCTTAGGAATCCTATATAGATGCATTGGGTTGGGCCATGTGTTATCTATCTATCATACTGAATGAAGGCCTGAAGATACTTAATGCATATTTGCAAATTTCAGTGAGTACCGGGCAAGGACTTGCTTTTCCATTTTTATAAACATGACATCAGGATTTATTACAGTCACACAATACTTGAGAGGAAAATGCAGATTTTTCTTGACTCTTACACCATGCCAACTATTTCTATTCATGATACTGTCAATTGATATCAATATGACATCTGATTGTTTTAGATAGATGGTCTCTTCTGGTAAAAAATCATGTTTTCTTTCGGCTCTGTCTTTGGATTTCTTTTGTCTCTCCTTTGTGGGCAGTCAAGTAATCAAGTTAGTGGGCCATCTCTATAAAACAAAACACTTGAAGTCAGCAAGGTGGTATTTATCTAAGGGTTTTTTGAGAAAGTCCAAACTCAGAGGGGTTAACCACAGAAAATGTAATTTCAAAGCTCAGAAGTCTCATCATTCTGTTGCATAACAGCACCAAGGGGACATTTGAAGAGTGTTGTACTCTAGCAATGATTGATGTGGATTTTGTTCTCTTCTTCAAGTATGATTTAGCAAAAAATCTTGAGGGATTTTTCCTCCTCCTCTGTTGTATGTTTATTATTTGTGCCCCTAAAGAGTGCAAGCTCCATAAAGCCATGTTTGCACATCTGTGTACTTCACACAGTACCTCATATGTACTGAAACCCCTTCAAGAACTGCTTCCTTACACTTATATCAACCAATTATTTTCATCTGATTATTCTACCTTCTGTAAAAAATCAGTATTAGTAAAATAGGTCACTGTTCTAAAAAGACTACAAAGATGACACGTAGTATGCTAATATAACTCAGAAGTGGATAGAAAAAAGTGAGAAAAACAAGGGTCATAAATTGAACCCCCAAAAGACAGGCAAGTCACAGGTGAACTGCAGTCTTAGTTTTAGGTTTTATACTGGCAAAGACCAAAAGAGGTAGCCTAATCAATTGCACAATTCACTGCCCACATGATGAAAGCCAGCAGCTTCTCATAGCACAGCCACTCTGGGACTAGCTTCCTAAAGGCGTTTCTCTGAGGCAGTCCATGAGAACAACCCCAGAGTACCCTTGCAGGAGTTGGATAAGCAGTTCTGTAGGGTGGTTTTATAGCAGTTTTCATGATTGTAGGCTCACAACAACCTATAAAATCAACTCAGAAAAAGGTAATTTTGCTTAAGGCCCAGATTCATTGCTCTCTGTTGGCCTGCTCTCTCCATGGGGTCGATTTTTGAGTAGAGAGGAGTGGATGAACCATACCACTTTCCACGAATCTTTCATAAATTTTATTTCTCTCAGCTGAGCTTTTGCACAAATGCAGTTTATTTTTAAAAGAACATGTCCATTTTCCTCCCTAACTGGCTTTCTCTTCTGCTTCCTTAAAAAATTATTTTTTTCCTGCAAGAAAGTATGATCACACCATGGTATAATCCTATGTGATTATAATTGTATAGAACTTGCTAAAAATAAAAATTTCACAATATTAAATTTGGGTATGAACTCATAAGCTTTGCCTTATAGTTCACGAATCAGGAGATACCTGATCTGAAAGTGAGAGAAAACTTGCCCAGCGTGGGACTGGCAGAGAGCCTTTGACTAACTGACAGCTGTGATTGGTTAGCTCAGGTTTCCTTTTCCAGGAAAGTCAATAGAGTGATTTGGATTTTGTCTCCTGGGAAAGCTTCGGATTTACATGAAGTGGATTTTGGTTTGTTGACATGGAGCTTAGTATAATGATTCTATTTCAGGCCTTGTTTAGTAAACAGAATCAACTCAACAGCAGGGGGTTGGTTTAGTTTTTCAGGTTATCAAACTTTTTTAACTTGCTTTGTTTCTAGATCCAACCAGTCCTCAAATTTGTTCTTCTTTTTCTCTTTTCTTTTTCCTCATGAGGATGAACTTAACAGATCAGGAAATAAGGACCCTTAGAGTCCATTTACTTTTTTTGGTGGGACAAGAACAATAGATTCCTAGGCAAAGGCCCTGGATTTCTAGGTGATGAAGACTGAGATGGACGAGGGAAGTTTGTCAACGAAGTTTGACACACTTCCTGAGGTGAAAACTCAGTATACAGAGCCCTGTTTCACAGAGTAAGCACTCTGAATATATCCAAACAAGGACAGTGCAAAATGGTTTTGAAGCTTACTTTCATATGTTTCTCCATCTTTCCCTGAGAAGTGTTACCATCTGCTGTGAAATCTGGTCCCTACTGCATCTACTGGATGAGCCCTGGGGAGAAGTGTCAGGGGTCCTTCCTCTGAGCCAGTCTAAGAAAAAGTCTCGGTTAGTAGTTGTGGGGCTTAGATCAAGAGTAATTGTGCATGGTAACACCTCTGACAAAAGTGCAGGCAGTCCCTAGGCCACAGGTATCCAACTAGATTGCAATTATAAGCCAACCCTGTAAAATCTATTATATTAACATTTTGAGGTACATATAATGGTTCATAATAACAGATTGGCAATACTTTGCGATGCATATCAAAACTTTATTATTTAACTATGATAGAGGTATTTCTGTGGGTCAGGAAGTAACTTTAAAAAATATTTTTATGGATAGGAATGTCATATATATGTATATACACACACAACATTTGAGTAGTTGACATTAGCTTTAAATTGTACCTAACTTTTTGATTTCTATATGAATTAGACATAAAGATCAAAACTCATTCATAATCTAGGGATTGCCTGTACAGTAAAACACATGAAAATCAGAGGTTATGTAATGTGGAAACCAGTCAGAGAAGAAAAACTAGCTGGGTCTTTCTCATGTAGAATTCTTAATACAGATTAATATAATTCTTATAATTAATATAAGATGAATTAATATTAGTATAAATTAATATGATTATTATAAGACTAATCTTATAATTAGGTGATAATTTTTGTATTATGATTAATATAATATAATTATTAATACAGATTAATATGAAATATAGGAATGCTATAAAAGGAAGAAAACTTTTGAGACTTTGAAAACAAGATAGTTCCATCAATTTCTGGCTTTCACAGTTTTAACCATAACAGGGAATCCAAGATAGATAACTCCCTCAGGGTCAACAATGAGAATAGACATACCAGGAGACTAATGGGAGAGAGAAGAGATATCGATCACAGGGATCAACATATAATCCCTGTCCATGGGGACAAACAATGGAAAAGTGGGTGAGGGGTGATGGAGGACAATGTAAGAAATGAAAACAATAACTTATAACTTATCAAGAGCTCATGAGGGAGGGAGAAAAACGAGGAGCTGACATCAAGGGCTCAAGTAGAAGAAAATACTTGCAAATGATGATGACAGCATATGTACAAATGTGCATGAAACAATAGATGAATGCATGGATTGTGATGGGAGATGTAAGAGCCCCCAATAAAAGTATTTAATGATAATAAAAATAAAAAGAACCCTAAAAAAGGGGAAAAATACATGCAATGTATGCAGAACCCACCATAACCTGGTTTGGATACTGTAAATCCACACCAAATGAACTGATTCGGACTCATGGTGACCCTGTAGCACAGAGTAGAGCTGCGGAAACGTTTCAAAGGCTTTCCAAGGCTGTAAGTAGTAACAGAAGCAATCAGCTTCATCAGTCTCAAGCACAGCAGATGGTGGGTTCGAACAGCATACCCCTAGGTTAGCGGCCCAGTCCTCAACTCACTGTGCTACCCAGGCTCCTTCTTTGGGTACTATAAACAAGACCCTTTGCTAAAATTTTCACAGAAAAGTCATTTAATCCCCATTACTATTTTGTAAGATATGTGTTTTTTCTTAAGTAAACTGAGACCTGAAGACAGTGTTCTGCTCCCACAGTCAAGATTTAGGGAAGACAAGAAAATATGCTTTTACTAATCTATCATTTCTTTCTAGAGCGAATACTTTCTGTAAGTGTTGGAGGCACAAAGATTACATGGGCCCTTTACCTGGTACATTGGGGATAAGATTTTTAAGTTCTTAAACCATACTGCTATTTTCCCTATTAACAGAAGTAGGTGATATTACCCTTTTGGGAACAGTAATACCCTCCCTCTTTGGCAGAAGTGCCTTTTCATGATATGAGTTATTATAGGAAGACTGTCTTAATTCTTTGCTCATATATTTCATTAACCTCAGTGTCTTTTTGTTTGTTTTAGGTTTTGGTGGTTCCTTTAGGAAGGACATATCATCCTTTAGCTTGCCTCTATTCCCATAATTATCTGTGGTTAATTTGATTAATTTATGCTACTTTTGTTTGTAATTTGCTTTGAGTTGTCAGATTTAAGTGAAATTTGTTGTTGCTAGTCTTCATCAAGTTGGCTCAAACTCTGGGTGAGCTTAAGCATACCAAAACTAAATGTTACTTAGTCCTGTGTCTCTATGAATCCATTGTGGCTATTGTGCAGTGCTTTCATACGAGGAAGTTAAACTGCACTATAGTGGACAGAAAATAGATATATTTTTATGCATAAAGTTGCCACTGATTACTTATTAGAAGTAGCTTGCCAGGTCTTTCTTTTTAGTCTGTTTGAGTATGACAACTCCCCTGGAACCTGTCTATCATGTGTCACTTTATTGGTACAGCCAGTCCTCACCTTAAAACATATTTGAGTTGTGATGAACCTCATTTATTGCTGTTCTTTTTCTCACAATTTTTATTTTATTAATATGTACTGCATACAAAATTGCAGTATACAATCTATTGATACTTTTATTTTCAGATGTTCATTCGTAGATGTGCGAGTTTATGATTTATTGTTCAAATCACTGCTGTCTAACTGGCTTTGTTCTGCTCTCTAGTGAAACTTGAGCGGATGTTGAGAATCATTCATAATGGATAGAAAGTTGGGCAATGTTCTACTAAACCACATATGACAACTGAACTGCATGCACACTCAATACCCTTTATGACTCTGTTTCATCATTATGATACTGGCAATGGCTTTAATATAGATGGGCTTGTGTGGGGGACTTATTCTACACCAATGCTTGATGCATGTCCACATAACTCAGTAATTTTTCCATATTCCCACTCATGTATCTTCCCATAAGCCCCTCCCAAGAAGATGCAATGTTTGAGATAAACTGCACAATGCTCATCCAGAAATCACGTAGTGCTACTGGATCTTTATCTATTACAGCTATTGTGTGAACAAACAATCCATAGACACTCTATCTTGAACATAGCAATTGCACTTTGACCTTAAACTGAAGTATAAATATTGGAAGATAGCAACATCGTTTCCCACCTTTAGTTTGATCATCTAAATGAGGATGTCCTGGGGCATTCATTTATCAAGCAGCAGTAAAATCTTGAAAGGCATGCAATTTCAAGGCATGCACTTCCATGACGAAATAATTTAAAGATTAATACTCAAATAACACAATTGTCATATAGGTTTTGAAGTTACTCCTGGAGTATACCAAAAACTTATTTTGTCAATGTTTTTTTTCTGATTTTTTAAAAATTAAAAATCATTTTATTAGGGACTTGTACATTATTTTTCCAATACATAAATAAATACATACTGTGACAAGAACCCTTGCACGTCCGCTGCCGTCATCATTCTCCAACATCCGCCCTTTCCCCCAGCCCCTTGTTTCGGTTCCTCCAACCCCTCTCCTGTTCCCCTGCTCTCTCTCCCCCATCAACCCTCAATGCCTTATAAATTATTATTATTCTGTCATATGGTATCCTGCCCAACACCTCCCTCAGCCCACTCCCCCATCCTCCAGATCGGTCATATGTAGATCCTTGCAGCTGGTTCCTGTCAATACTTTTGAATGCTTGGGTTTTCAGAAGAATAGACAAGAAAATGTTCCCATTTAAATCCAAAAGTATTTCCTCCAAGTAGCAGCATGATAATGTCTCCAAAATGCCTTGAAACCAGGCTTTGACGTTGCTGTTTTGTGATTATTACTCCCTTTGGCATCCTACTCCAAAACAAACATGCTTCATACCCATTAAAAATCTATTCTAGGAGATGCTTTTAAAATTTTGTAGTATCCTTTCCAGCTCATCAATGAATATTTTGGCAGCTTCAACATTAGCACTTCCTGCTGCTTGTTATAAAAACAAAACAAAAAAAAAAACAAACTCACCACCATAAAATAAATTTTGACTCATAGCAACCCAACATTGTGTTTCAGAGACATTTAATCTTTTTTGAGGATTAGAGTTTCATCTTTCACCCCTGGTGGCTTGTGGATTTGAACCACCCACTCTGTGGTTAGCAACCTAGTGCTATTCCACAGTACCACCAGGATACCTTTCCTCCTTGAGTCAAATATGCTGTTAAATAAACCAAACTGGCATGTGCAGCAAAGAAAGAAGACTTTAACATTACTCTATTTGTGGCAGTGTTCTGCTTGCGGTTCCTTTAAGCTTTCAAGAAGACTATGCACTTTTCTTTGAACCTGAGTAAACTTATAAGAATCCTACTTTCAATTGTACCCTCTATTCAAATCACCAGCAGTTTTTCCATCTTATAGACTGGCTCTCGCCTCTTCTTCTTCATTAAACTTGTCAATTTTATTCTAATTACTCCATTAATCACCTCTAAAATCCTATTCTTAATTTTAATCATAGCTAAAATGATAAAATGAGACAGTCCTTCACAATCTTTAAGTTTCTTTCCATTAGTCTAGAGTCATTCTCACATTTTTTGGAGTAGACCTTACAGTGACATGGCTTATTTAGCTAGACATGTTGCTTAGCAATATAAGCAAAGCAGGTATTATAGTGTAAGAAAGTCAACCAACTCAGTTTCAGACAAAAACATATTCCTTATTTCTGGAATAACATTGTGCAGTATATCAAACATTGCATCTTCTTGGGAGGGAGCTATAGGAAGATGCATGAGTGGAAATATGGAAAAATTACTGAGTTATGTGAACATGCATCAAGCAGTGGTGTCGAATAATGATGGAAGACAGGGCAAGAACACTGCATTAGAACTTGATATTGCTACTGTTGAATAACTCATAGATCTTGAAAGAAAGAGATCAGGATTTGATAGATTTAGAAGAGGAAAGAAATACTGAGGAAGATAGAACTGAAGAGGAAGAGGAAGGAGGAAGGAGAGAAGTTGTCAGAACAAATTATAGTGAAAAGATTAGCTGAAGTTTATTTTTTAATTTTTTCCCCCAAACTAGATTGGGGTTTCAGTACTTGAAAGCATAGATGCAAACATTGAAGTCAATAGGCAGAGTCAGGAAACAGTGAGATGCTACCGTGATATAATTGAAGAGAAAAGAGGAAAGAGGTAGGCAGACAACTATCGCTAAATTTCTGAGTAGAAATCTCATCCCCATTTTCAGGGATAATCCAGAAAATAAAGAACCTTTTACAAATGGAGCTACTATCACAACCTATAAAATACCATCATCATCCAACTCTTCTTCATTATAGTAGTAAATGTTTGTGTATTTTTAATGTACCCTTATGTATGTATGTACTAGAGTTTCTACGTATGTGCCCAAAGACAAATAAATATATTTAGAAATATACTGATAATAGAGAGCAGTGCAAATAAAAACATAAAATAAGTATCCTACCTAAGTGAAAACATACAAATGACAGAGTTGTTGGAACAGAACCTTGTACATTGGGGATTCCTTACATTGGAAATGCAGGTGGCATAGCCTCTAGCCTAATTGCAACAGGCAGGCTACCACAGAACAACAAACTGACAGATGGGTGGTGACAGATGGGTAGTGACGGCTGGTGGGCTTAAATTGCCAACCTTTTGCTTAGCAGCCAAGCATTTAATCACAAAGTGACTGGACCTTCCTTTAAATAAGATAGTGCCTATAAAATGCTTAGTTCTTATAGGCACATTTTATGAGCTCAATCAATGATAACAAGCATAATAACTCACATTGAGTAGGGTACCCCATAATCACAGAATAAGTCTTCAGCCCACGTTGGTTCCTCAGGTGAGTACTGGTCTCTGAAGACAAGACTCTGAATTGAGATGACACTGCTAGATAGAGTCACGAGTTTCAAAGAGGGAAGGGGGAGAGTGATGATCTGACATATATGATAATGTTTCCCACAGGATACTGTGAGCATCTGGGGGAATTAAAAAAAGCCCCAAATAATTCTATTGTGTTTTCAGTGAAGGTTTACACAGCTACATAGGCACCCCTGCAAACATTTCTAAACAAAATGTGCAAGAATAGGTTATTTTCTTCATAATATTCTCATGATTTTCATTATTATAGTTCTATTTCTATTTATTTACTTTCCTTGCTCCCTTATATTATCATCTTTGCTTTAAAGCAATAGGCGAATATTCAGTCACACACAGTTTTAAAGGAGCACAGCACATTAATGATAATTTATTAATCAATAAATCAGTTTCTTCTTTAGGTAAGTGTGATGTCAGGGACTAGTTTCAGCCATGATAAATAATAACTCAGAGTGATAATTTCAAAGAGTCCTCCAAATCCAACCAGTCCAGTAATATTCCCCACCTTAAGAATTTGAAGTTCTGTTCTAAATTTGCTCCCATTCTGTCAGGGTGTATGTATTGGGCACTTGGTTGTTGTTGTCATGCATGGAAAAATTATACAGGGATTAAGTAAGACTACAAAATAAGTGATTGGTTTCTAATTGTGGTGATGATAAAGAATATTGAAAATATCATGAATTTCCAGAAGAGCAAACAATTCTGTCTTGGAAGAAAGGCAACCAAAATGCTTCTTGGAAACAAGGATGGTGAGAGTTCAGCTGTCCTGCCATGGACTTGTTACCAGGAGAGACCAGTCCCTGGAAAAGGGCGTAATATTTGGTAAAGCAGAGGAGCAAAAAGAAGAGGGGGACTCTCAAGGATATGAAGCAACATAGAGACTACAACAATGGCTCAAATGCGTGTGAAGAGGGCAGAGGCCTGGGCAGTGTTTCATTCTGTAGTGTGCATAGCATTGTTAGGAGTTGGAACTGATTCAACATTACCAAACCACAATGGTCTAAAAGTCCTATAATGATAGCATGATCTGGATCCTAAAGCTAAATTAGAGTAGTACCACAAATAAATGTATAGACTTAAATCACTGACAAAACATATGTAACAGTATTAACGTACACTTTCCTTAGGAATGTTAATAAACAGCATCTAATGAAAAATGTTCTCAAGAGTGTGAAATCAGAATAAAAACTGCTTGTGTTCAAAATCTGACTCCCCATCTTATGAGTTCTGATTGATAACCGGGATTTTTTGTGCTAACATGGCACCCGTAAGAAGTTATGGGTGGTTTGGTCTGTCAATCAGGCCACAGCTTGATGACCTTTTCTGAGGTATGAGCAAGATCAATAGTTCAGTAGAGGTTGGCCCCTCTTTCTCACTGGTGGTCAGACCAGGATGCTGCCTGATACAGCTGCCCTGCTTCTACTCTTGTGCTGTTCTACCTGTGGGCTGAGACAACCCATGGACTGAGGTGAACTGAGTCACTGTGCTGTGCTGTTCCTTGCCATGGTGCCACCCACCTTGCTGCCTATGAGGCCTACTTTGCTCTTTTTGCCACCACTCCAGATACTGCATCTCCTGTCAGTCACCTGGCACTACAATACTGTGAGGTTCCATCATGACCTGCTTCACTGGGCTGCACTACTGGTCTCTGCTACCCCTCCCCACTTCATTTTTCTACTGTCTGCTTCCTGGGCTAGCAACAGTGTGAGTTAGAAGTACCTTCAGTGTATAACTGTCCCATGGAAGTGAGGGGGTCTGAGCTTTCTGTACTGCTGTGTAGATTTATCTTTTTACATTTATATAATCGTAAGTGTAGAGCCTCTCTAGAGAGCCATGCTTAACACACTGTGTAAGTAACTCTTGCACCTCAGCTTCCTCATCTTTAAAATGGAAATAGTAACAAAATCCGTAGCACATAATCTTTAGTTAGTGACATTAAAATGATATCTTATTGTGTTTTAGGCAAAAGTTTATGGAAGAAAGATGAGGTTTTCTACTCCCATAAAGAGTTTGAGTTGGGTTTGAGGGGTTTGAGTTGATTTGATGGCAGTGAGTTTTTGAGTTAGATAAAAGTGCACTTAATAAATTAGATTTACATTTAAGTGTTATTGTATTTTTGTCCACCATTTATCTGTCAGTTTTTCACACTATGGTGCCTTGTGTGTTACTGTGATGATAGAAGCTATGCTGCTGATATTTTAAATGCCAGCAGGGTTACCCAAAGTGAGAGATTGCAGACTGAGAACAGAATATGAAGAAGAAATTGGCCACTTTGGAAGGACAAGCCACTGAAAATTTTATTTAGAGTATCAAAATACTGTCAGATACAGAAAGTCTAAAGAATAGAAACAGAACATCATCACGGACAGTGTCCACAGATGAGCTCCACAAGTCAGAAGGCACTCAAAATATGACAGGGGAAGAACTGTCTTCTCAAAGTAAGCTGGAGTAAAGTCTACAGAGGCAAAATCATTGGAACTTTGATTTGATGATGGGGTACAACGCAAAGTGAGACGGAGCAGCTGCAAATTTCTCCTAATATTTGGATGATAAAATGTACAAAATATGAAGCTAGAAAAATTGGAAGTGATCAAAATGATATGGAATACATTAAGGTACAGCATCCGAGGTGTTAGTAAGCTGAAGTGGGTTGCTATATTTGAATCAGAAAACCATATGACTTACTCTGCTGGAAATGACACAGTCAAGAGCAATGGCATTAAATTAATCAACAAAAAAGGAATTTCAAGTCCTGTCCTAAAGTACAAGCCTGTCTGTGATAGGATTATATCTATCCGCCTTCAAGGAAATCTAGTCAATACAATTCTTACCTAATTTATGCACCAAATACTAACGCTAGTGATGAAAAAATTGAAGAATTATATTAATGTCTTCAGTTTGAAATTAATCAATCAAGCAATCAAGATACATTGATTTTTTTTTTTTTTGTGAGCATCACTGCCTCTGGTGGTTGTGGGCGCTACCCAGCTGCCGCTGGATTTGAACCGCCAAGCCTGCGGGCTGCAGTTCCGCACTCAACCACTTATGCCACCGGGGCTCAGCCCGATACATTGATTTTTATTGGTGATTGGAAAACAGCAGTTGGAAAAAGGAGGAAAGAATAGTGATAGAAATATGGTCTTGGTGATAGAAACAAGCTGGAGATTGCATGATAGAATTTTGCTGGACTGAAGACTTATTCATAGCAAATAGTCTTTTTTTTCAACTACACAAATGACAGCTAAACATATGGGAGGATTGCAGTCTTAAGCATGGAATGTAACAGTGAAAAGAAAACTAAAATTCTCACAACTGGATCACTCAGTAACATTATGGTAAATGGAGAAAGTATGGAAGGTGTTAAGGATTTGTTTTGTTTGCTTTCACAATCAATGCTAATGGAAACAGCAGTGAAGAGATGAAGGATTGCATTGGGTAAATATGCTGCACAAAACCTCTTAACGTGCTGAAAAGCAGTAGGCTGCTTTGAGAACTATCTGACTGAAGACAAAGTATTTTCTTCTTTTTCTTCTTCTTTCAGAATGCTTCTCATTTTTCTTTAAAAAAAATCATTCTATTGGGGGCTTGCACAACTCTTATCACAATCCGTACATTTATCCATTGCATGAAGCACCTTTGTACACTTGTTGCCCTCATCATTCTCAAAACATTTGCTTTCAGGCTGAGCCCCGGTGGTGTAAGTGATTGAGTGTGGGACTGCGGCCTGTGGGGTTGGTGGTTCAAATCCAGCAGCTGCTCTCAGGAGCAGTGCTGGGTAGCTCCCATGACCATCAGAGAGCAGTGATGCCCCCCCCAAAATAAACAAACAAAAATTAAATATATAAAATAAAACATTTGCTTTCTACTTAAGTTCTTGCTATCAGCTCCTCATTTTCTTCAGCCGCCTACTCCATGAACTCTTGATAATTTATAAATTATTATCACTTCGTCATATCTTTCACTGTCTGATGTCTCCACTCACTTTTTCTGTTGTCCATCCCCTAGAGAGGGGGGTTATATGTAGATCCTTTTAATTGGTTCCCACTTTCTACCCCACCTTCCCTCCACCCTCCTGGTATTGCCACTCTTAGCACTGATTCTGGATTCCCTGTGTTTCTAGTTCCTATCTGTACTAGTGTATATCCTCTGGTCTAGCAGGATTTGTAAGGTAGAATAGGGATCATGATCATGGGTGGCAGGGAGTAAATATTTAAGAACTAGAGGAAAGTTGTATGTCTCATCATTGCTACCCTGCACTGACTGGCTCCTCTCCTCCCTGTGACCCTTCTGTAAGGGGATGTCCAGTTGCCTACAGATGCATGTTCCATGCATATTCCAGTAGCATGGAGAAGCAGGTCTTGAAGGAACCTCAAATTACAGTGGCACACCGCATGGGTTAGATGTCTCACAGGTAGAGTACCTTACAAATAGAGGCACAGAACAGACAAGGCTGCTATACACTTGTCCGATGACCAAAGGGCAAGAGACAAGAGGGGTGAGGTACAAAGAGTCATTTATCTCTCTGTCCTTCAATTGATGGCCACGTAGGCACAATAAACCTATTACATCTGTCTTTATTAGAGGAATCAAAAAGGAGTCACATGGACTCAAGTCTGGTGAGTAAGGTGTGTGGGGCAAGAGAAACATGCTGCTTTTTGCCAAAAAGTGGCATACTAAGATGGCTGCATAAGCAGGTACATTGTCCTGGTAGCAAAACCAGTTCCCCATCTGCCACAAATCAGGACTTATTTTTTAAATGAAATCATTTTTATTGGGGGCTTGTACAACTCTTATCACAATTCAAACATACATCCATTATGTAAAGAACTTTTGTTCATTTGTTTCCCTCATCATTCTCAAAACACTTGCTTTCTACTTGAGCCCCTGGTATCTGTTCATCAGGTTTTTCTCCTCTCTCTGTTTCTCCCTCTCCCATGAATCCATGATAATTTATGAATTATTATTATTTTTCATATCTTACACCATCCAGCATCTTCCTTCATCCACTTCTTTTCTGTCTGTTCCCTGGGAGGTGGTTATATTGACTCTTGTAATCTATTCTCCCTTTCTCCCTCACCTTCCTTCCACCCTCCAAGTATTGCCCTTCTCAAAAATTTTCCTGAGGAGTTTTTCTGTCCTGGATTCCCTGTGCTTCTAGTTCCTCTCTGTACCAGTGTACATCCTCCAGTCCAGCTGGATTTGTAGGGTAGAATTGATATCGTGATAGTGAGGGTGGCAGGAAGCATTTAAAAACTAGAGGAAAGTTGTATGTTTCATTGTTGCTATACTGCACCCTGACTGGTTCATCTCTCAGCAATCCTTCTGTAATGGGATGTCCACTTGCCTATAGATGGGCTTTGGGCCCCAACTCTGCACTCTCCCTCATTCACAATGATATGAGTTTTTTTTTCTTTGATGCCTGCTACACGATCCCTTTGACACCTTGTGATCACAAAGGCTGCTGTGCTTCTTCCAAGTGGGCTTTGTTGCTTCTCAGCAAGATGACCTCTTATTTATCTTCAAGCCTTTAAAATGCCAGATGCAATATTTTGATAGCAGGGCATCATTAACTTTCATCACCACATTTGCTAATGCACCCATTTTGTCTTCAGCGAACTCGTCGGGAAAGTGAGCATCTCAGATTACTGAATTATTAGAACAAAGTGTTCTCGTTATGAGGGAGTAATTGAATAGGGGCCCACTGTTGGTCTGTTTCCTCAATACTGGACATATAAATTTATGTACATAGATCTATTCCCCCTTCATCATATGTAAATATATTTATATATGTCTATATATATGTTCCTCTTGGCTACATTGTCTTTGATCCACCCCTGCCAGATCTCCATTGATTTTCAGTCACTTGTTGTCCCATTGTCCCTGAGTTTGTTAGCACATACTTCCTTTCCCCCATCTCACCCTCTTCTTTGTATCCCCCCCCCCCCGGAACTGTCATTCCACTATTTAGTCTTCTCACTTGTTTAACCTGCCTATCCCTTTCAAATAGCACGCAATGACAATAATATGTACAATCACAAGACAATAAACAATAAAACGATAGGTATGGGGACTCTGCAGAAATCAGCCCAGAAGAGTTACTAAGACAGAAAGTTAACACTGCCAGAGCACAGGAGGAGCATCATAACGATGAGTAGGCACAGATCCACAAGGTTTTGATGGGCTGGGGTTTCTTGGCCCACCATAGTGGAAGCTGGCTAGGGTTTGACCTTAGCCCTGCCACTGTCTTGGCTGCAGGCACAATCAATTGGCGCAGGCACAGGGGCTTTATTTCAACACAGCCACAGCTTGCCACCAGCTTAGGGCAGGGATTAAATTCTTGCAGTCCTACGGTCAGGGATTGGAGCTCAGCTATATTGCTATTTTGGTTTCCCTCTCTTCTCTTCATCCCTCCACAGTTTTATTGGGCTTAGTTCTTTGGTGTTTTTTTCTCTATATCTCTTCCATTTTCTCTCACATGCTACGTGGACTTCCAGACCACTCCCCTTAGTCTAGTTCATTTACTCTTGCTCCATCCAGTTGGGAGAACTCCACCCTGTGCAGCATAGCCTGAGGCTTGGGAATTTTACCCATCCTCCCTCAGGGGATACTCTGCCCAACTTCTTCCTGAGGAATTCCCACCTGTGTGGTTGGGAGAGCTCTTATCTATCCTCTTTTTTTCTAGAGGGAACTTCCTCCTGCCTGCCTTAGTGCCTCACACGGCCTAAAACAGCTCGACCTACACTTTTCAAAGTTCCACATGCTGCAGAACCTCTGCCCAACCTCCGAAGTGATCTACCTGATGAGGGCAATTCGGCCCACAATTTACGGTGCCCTACACAAAAGCAGGAATCCAACCAGTCTTCTGTGGCATAGGTACTCCCGTGCACCATCTGAGGTTTCCCAAGCTGCTATGGGCCATACCATCACAGCTTCTTGTGAGAACATACAGTACAGCACCAACCTTGTGGGTCCACAACAATCCAACCAGTGCCCGCTGAGGGGACCATCCAACTTTCACTCCAAATAACAAGTTGACTAGGGAAAGAGTGAGGTCATAGGAGGATAAAGTGGTAGGCTAATCCCATAATGAAATTAATCATAGGCAGTTCAAAGAAGCATTCCAAGAGTCTCCCAGAGAGAACCAGTGCTCTTTGACTTCCTGGGAAATGGTACCTGTTTCCTCTAAAACAACACAATGCAAACAGAAATCAGTTCCAATGATCTCAATGAAAAAAACAGGAGGAACAAAGACAACGGCAGAAGTCATCCTAAACTTAGTGATGTGCATAGAAAAAAACAGACAGTGATATGCCACAGAAAGAAATTTTCAGAACGCTGCATGGAGTCATACAGGATATGAGGGAAAAAGGATGAAATGATAGAGGAGATAAAGTCTATACACCAAAGGGAAATACAAGAACTTTGGGGCAAGATTTATAAAAAACAAAACAAAACAAAACAACCAATAGCAGACTTACGGATTCACAAATCGACTGCGGGAAGCAGAAAACCATACAAGTGACTTAGAAGATAGCCAACTATACTTTAACAAATGCGACTAAAAATCTAATAAGATCATCAGAGAAGTTGAGGAAAATCTACGATACTATGCAGAGGAACAACATCAGAATAATTGGATTACTAGTGGAAGACAAAAAAGAAAATCATCTGTAACAACAGTCAGAGAATTCTTAGAGAAAACTTCTCCAATTTAATGAGTGAAAACCAGGCAACCATTCAGGAGGTTGAAAGAACACCAGCTTGACTGAATCCCAAGAAGAAATTACCAAGGCACTTAATAGTGAAACTATCCAACTTTGAGGAAAGGGAGAAAATTATGAGAGCAGCTTGGGAAAGACAAGTTATCACATATAAAGGTTTCCAAGTAATAATATGTTGAAACCTATCAGTGGACACTATGATGAAGAGGAGAAAGTGGATTAATATATTCCAAAAATTGAAGGAAAAAAATGCAAAACCAAGAATACTCTACCCAGACAAATTATCTATCAAGGTAGATGGATAAAATTCACCTCAAAATGCAAACCATAAAAAAGAGAAAAGGAGGGACACTATACAATGCTCAAGGGAAGAGTAGACTAGGAACCAATAAGCATTTTAAACATATATTCCCCAAATGAGAAACCTGCTGATTATGTCAACCAAACACTCCAAAAGATGAAAAAGAAATCACAGCCTCAACAAGTGGGTGACTTCAATACTCCGCTCTCTGAGAAAGATAGATCACAGGGAAAGAAATTCAACAAGGAGGCTAGAGATCTTAACAATTAGACAATTTGACCTGATAGATATTTAAAGAGCATTTCATCCAAAAAAAATTCACATTCCTTTTCAAGACCAAATGCACATATTCGAAGATAGACCACATGCTGGGACATAAGGAAAATCTTCATACATTTAAGCACTTTGGTATCATACAGACCTTTCTCTCTGACCATTGTGCCATAAAGCTGGAAATCAACAAAAGTAAAATGAAGAAAAAAAAGCAAATATTTGGAAGATGAATAACTCTGTTGCAAGAGGAGTACGCAATGACCCAGACAAGAGATGAAATTAGGAAATTTCTAGAATCCAATGAGAATGAAAACGACATACAAAAACTTATGGACACAGCAAAGGCAGTTATCAGAGAAAGCTTCATAGCAGTATATGCATACCTGAAAAAGGAAGAGAGTCTTATGATTGAAATGCTGCCACAAAATTTACAACAACTATAGCAGAATCAGCAGGAGAAACCTACTAAGCAAAAGAAATGAAATAATAAAAATCAGGGCAGAGATTCAGGAGAGGGAAAATAAGAAAACTATGGAAACAATCAATGCACCTATAAGTTGGTTCTTTGAAAGGATAAGCAGAATTGACAAACTGCTGGCCAATCTAACCAATGAAAGGAGGGGACAAATCTCAATAGCAAGAATGAAGGATAAAAGAGGGGACATTACAACAGACTCTAATGAAATCAAAAATATAATTACACAGTGCTACAAAGGATTGTAATCCAATGAATTCGACAACTTGGAAGACATGGAAAAATTCCTGGGAAAACACTCCCTCCCTAGATTATCCCTGATGGACTTCCAGAATCTCAATAGACCCATAGCAATAGAATAAATAGACAAGGTTATCAAGGGATTAATAATAAAAAAAATCACCTGAGAATTCTACCAAGCATCTAGGGAAGAACTGACACTAATTCTACACAAACTCTTCCAAAACCAAAAAAGGTGACAAGCTCCTGAACTACTTGGATGAAGCTAGCATAACACTGATACCGAAACTGGGCAAGGATCCCACAAGAATGGAAAACTACAGACCAATCTTCCTAATGAACATTCATGCAAAAATTGCTAACAAAATACTGGCCAATAGAATACAAAATTATATAAAACAAATAATTCACCATGATCAAGTGGGGGTTCATACTTGGGATGCAGGGATGGTTCAACGTTCGAAAGACCATTAGTATCACTCGCCACATGGACATGAAAATGTATAAGAAACAAATGATAATATCAATAGACGCGGGAAAAGCATTTGACAACATCAAACACCAATTTCCATTTAAGATACTCAAGAAGATAGGAATGGTAGAAAAATTCCTCAAGACAATACAAGTTATATATGAAAAAACAGCAGCCAACCTGGTAGTCAATGAAGAAATGACTAACACAATCCGGGATCGGACAAGGATGTCCCCTTGTCGCCACTCTTATTTAATATTGTATTGGAGGTTTTAGCTAAAAACATAAGACAAAGAAAAGACATCAAATCTATTCATCTGGGGAAGGAAGAGGTGAAACTATCTTTATTTACAGATAATATGTTATATATGGAAAACTTAACAATTCTACATGGAAGTACAGGATGCTTCCTGTAGAGGAGTATGGCAGAGTGGCAGGATACAAGATTGAAAAACAGAAGTCTGTCAGACTGATATACATATTGGACATGACCACAGAAGAGGAGATAAATAGGTGGTACTATTCACAATAGCAAAGCACAAATTGAAATATCTAGAGATGTAAAGATCTATATGAGGAAGACAATAGAACACTATTACAAGAAACCAAAAGTGACATCAACAAATGGAAGAAATCCCATGCTCATGGATCAGAAGACTCAATATAGTGAAGATGTCCCTTGTACCCAAGGCACTAAACAAGTTTAATGCAATTCTGATACAATTTCCCTCATCTCTCATCAAAGAAATGGAAAAAAAATGATTACCAACTTCATATAGAGAGGGAATGTGATGGTCTTGTGCTTATGTTAATTTCATGATTGAGATGTAGGCATGGAATCTAGCCTGTTAATCTGGAGATAGCTATTGAGTAGCCAGTGAGGCCTCCTTGTGGGCATGACTTTCTCCTGAGACTTCTGGGAAATCTCGCGATATTTCCTTCGTGGAGATGAGAAGCTATCTCCCCAGTTGTTGGGAGTTAGTCTCAGAGATGACAAATCACGGACAAGACAAGATGGCAGTGTTCGCGGAGTTGAAGGAGCTGGAGGAGAAGTCACATGGCCTTACCCTGATGGAACCAGACCTCTGAAGCTGGCAAAGCCATGTGGAGAACCCTGCCAGTACTGAGTTGCCTCTACCACCACTGGATGCCATTGATGGACCCTGAGTCCTGGAAACGAGGAGCCGTGGGGAGACTCCTGCCAGCGCCGGGATTCTGTACCCCCTGGCCTGTGACTTAGTGGTATCGGGCATATGGGCTAATACTGGACTTAAGACTTTGAACTGGACTGGGTTGGGATGCTGTGGCAGTCATGTGCTTATGTTAATTTTATGATTGAAATAAAGGGGTGGAGTCTGGCCTATTAATCTGGAGATAGCCATTGAGTAGCTGATGAGGTCTCTGTGTGGGCATGGCTTTCACCTGAGACTCCTGGGAAATCTCACGATATTTCCCTCGTGAAGATGAGAACCTATCTTCCCCAGTTGTTGGGAGTTAGTTAGAGAGATGATTAGCCACAGGCAACAAAGAATGGCGGCGGCTGGGAGGCTGGAGTAGCTGGTGGAGAGACCACATGGCTTTGCCCTGATGAAGACAGACCTCTGAAGCTGGAGTGGCATGCTGCTGATGGACCTGAACCCTGGAAGCAAGGAGCCATGGGGAGACCCCTGCCAGTGCCAGAATTCTGCATCCACTGACCTGTGACTTCCTGAGTCAGAAGCAGACTTTATAGGCTGGTTTCGGGCATATGGGTTATTATTGGATTTATGACTTTGCACTGGACTGGATTGGGATGCCTTCTTAAGGTCACATTTCTTTTGTATATAAACCCTTTCCTTATACCTATATGCATGTCTCTGAAATTTGTTCCTCTAGTCTACCCAGACTAACTCAGATGCTTTCTTAATGTTCAATTCCTCTAGTATATAAATCATACCCTTATATCAGTATGTGTGTCTATGAGTTTGTTTCTCTAGTTTACCCGCACTAACATAGGAAAGAAGCCCAGATTAGCCGAGAACTCCTCAAAAAGAAGGACACAGTGGGAGGACTTGTTTTACCTGACTTTAGTACATATTATACAGCAACAGTTGTCAAAACTGCATTGCATTGATATAATGATAGACACCCAGAACAATGGAAAAGAACTGAAAACCCAGAAAGAAAGTCATCAACATACAGAAAACTGATCTTTGATAAGGGGCTCAAAAATATCAAATGGGAAGCAGATGCCCTTTACCACAGTGGTGCTGGAAAAAAATGGATATCTGTCTGTAGAAAAATGAATCAAGAACCTTTTCTCACTCCTTGCACAGGAATAAACTCAAGGAGGATCATAGACCTCAAGGTAAAACCCCAGTTTATTAGGGCTATCAATGAGGGAATTGGGACCAACCTGAGAACTTTGGCAAAGGGAATACATAGTATATAGGAAATAAGGAAGAACACAAATACAGATGTGTCACAAATTGACAAGTGGGGTATACTGAAGATAAAACACCTGTGGACATCAAAAGAATTCACCAACAGAGTAATAAGAGAGCCCATGGACTAGGGAAATATCTTTAGCAATGACACATCAGACAAAGACCTTAATACAAAAATCTACAATACTCTGATAGCTTCCAAAAAGAAAAAAACATGTCTATTGAGAAGGTGGACAAAGAAGCTGAACAGAAGCTTCACAGAGGTAGAAATCTGAATGGCCAATAAACAGATGAGAAAATGTTCCCAATATTAACCATAGGAGAAATTAAAATTAAAACAACTATGAGATACCACCTAACACCCTCAAAGATATTCCAAATCAAAAAGTCAGAAAGCACCAAGTGTTGGTGGGGCTGTGGGGATACAGGAACTCTAATCCACTGCTGGTGGACCTGTAAGTATATACAGCCACTATGGAAATCAAGTTGGTGATACTTAAAACAGGTGTAAATTGAGCTACTCAACAATCCTTCTGCTGGACATATATTCAGAAAAGGCAAGAAACAAACATGACCAGATAGCTGTTCTCCCATGTTCATTGCTACACAGTTTACAATCGCAAGGAGTTGGAAACAACCCAAATTTCCATCAACTGACAAATGGTTTAAAAAGTTGTGATACATATATAATGAAGTACTATGCATTGCTGAGAAGCAGTGATGAACGCAGGAAGCACATCACCACATGGGAAATGCTGGAGGAAATTATGCTAAGTGAAGTAAGCCAAGCACAAAAGGACAAGTACAACATGGGTTCCCTGAGGTAAGTTTAAAAAAATGCAAAAGGGACATAAAAAGCTACTGTAGCAAACATTCCCAGGGCGAGGTCCAGGTAGTATGGCAGGAGTCAGCTTAAATTCAGGGCTACATGTGGTAGCCAAACAAAAAGTGTTCAGGGGGTGGGGGGATTGCCATGTGTAGCGGTGGAACATGGCACTAACCTACTCAAGGTAAGTGTATTGTTTATATCTCCACGGGGAAAGAGGGACAAATCTTAAGCCTGGTGGTCCAGAATGCGAATGCAGGGTGATAGCATGGAGCGGGGAGCCAGTGGAGGGGTCTGAGGGCCCATCCCCAATCCCAACTATATGGGCAGCTTCCCTTCCCTGTAGAAGAATTTATTTTAGAGGACAGCACTGAAGCTGCAGCTCCAGGAGATGGACATGTCTGACCAGAGCACATGAAGGGGGAAGAAGAGAGAGTAGAGCACATCCTGGCCCACCAAACCTCGAGGACAATATACCCACTCAGAACAGCCAATGCACAGAGAGAACCATATGGCTGGCCCCACAATGAAACACAATGTCCCTCGCTGACCCAAGGCCCTATAGGGACAACACTGGAGACACAAGGTTGGGATTGTGCCCAGTCTCACCCTATCACACCTAGGCAAAACACTAAGGGCATGCAGCAGTGCAGCAGAGGGAGCAGAGCTTGGAGGTCCTGAGGGAGTGCCAAGGATAGATTTGGGGGCCAGAACATATCATCCCATGCTACTCAACTGGAGGATACTCCTAAAGGCCAACAAAGAGTCCTTGAACTATTTACATGTTTTTATTGTTATTATTTTACATATATATATATATTTCTGGACATTATGTTTTTTTGTTGTCATTGTTTTGTTTTCTTTTGTCACTTCATTTTACTATGTCTTGTTTTTTTGTGCATATTATTATCTCTGCAGGCCTATCTAGATAAGATAGACTGGGTGAACAGTCTGAAGGAGAAAACAATGGGACTGATGGTTACTGGGGGACATGGGGGGGGGCAAAAGGAGGTGGTGTTTAACAACTAATGTAACAGAGAATCCTGGTAAGGATTGATCAAGGGTAATGTAACTGAGACTACTGCTGATTCACAAATTGTTCTTTTTTGAAAACTCCCCAGCAGAAATTCCCTTGTGGAATTGTGTTTCCCAAAGCAATGGCTTTAGTTTGTTGTAGATGTCCTATCAAGCAAGTGATCACATATTTCATTTCACCATGGACTTTTGAAAACTGGTGGCCAAGGGACTACATTTTTAGCTTTAATTTTAGTCCTGCTTTTCGAAATCCTCTGTTTGCATTTCTTTCTTTATTCTTACGCTTTTATTTTATGCCATATTCCTGTAATTCATGTAAGCAGAAACAAGGCACTAATTAGCAAGTAAATATGTATGTATGTAAACCCAGCTACATATCCATATCCACATGCACAGTGCATTTTGGACTCTCCAGGAGGGTGTTCACTTGCCAGCATAGGGACAATGAAGGTCCTTTAATGACTCTGCACTCTTAGTGATAATAAGGAGGTAGTCAAAAAGAAACTATAATTAGGAGGATTATCACAATCATCAATCTACAGTCTCTTTGATGACTATTGGTGGCCCTTAATGACTTGCTGAAGATCAAGTCACACTTCCCTTCAGCAGTAATGTGAGCTTAATAAGCATTAGTTGATGGTGACAACGAGTAAACACTCATCCTTGTAATGCTAACAGTTTGGTGTAGGCAGGAGGGAAACTATTCCTGATTGGTCTCGCTTGACTGTGACAGGAGGTTAAAAGGCAGAGCTGGTTGAGGACGTGTGTAAACTGAAGGGATAGGCAAAAAATGATGGTAAGTCAAAAAGTACTGCTTTCCATTGATATAAACCTTTATTAAACAAAAATGTCAAAATGCAGAGCTAGAGGGTTTTTTTTTGACATATCCCTCTATGCCTATATATTTCTGAAAGTGGTGTTTTCATCTGTCTCATCCTTTCCTGAAAAATTCTACAGTTTTTGTTGTACAGTTGTCAAAACAGCAATCTTACCAACCTTGAGGGACTTGAATTATGTTTCTTTTAAATATTCTGTGTGCTTTGATAACAAAAAGAAGCCTGAAGGGGCAGAATCTGGGGTGCAGAGTGATTGGGGTAAGGTTTTCCAATGCAGGCTAAAGCTTTTGCTGCCTTTGAAGAAGGAGCAAGTCTGTTCTCTAGAGGGAAAACAATTCCTAGTGGGTTCCCTCCTCCCCCCCCAAGTAGTTTTCAGTCTTCTTAAAACATCTTAATAAGTCACTGCAGTCTTTCTATATATTTTGAGAAAATCTACTTAGATTACTCATTTAGAATTCCAAAACATCATCATCATCAACAACAACAACAAAATAGCCATCATAACTTTCCTAGATGACCTCTCAGCTTTTAATTTAACTGGTACAGAGCATCTTCTAGGAAGCTACTACTTTGATTGGACCTTTTAAAAAAAGCCATTCTAAGATACTAAAATAAATACTATTGAGATATTTCTGCAGTAATTCACTCATCACATAAACATATTTAATTGTGTTATATTATATAGAATAAACCCGTGTATGTATGGATAGTAACACAGGCAGCAATATTTTTTTTTACTTACCCTTGTGCCTATGTGTGTGCATAAGGGGCTTCACAAAGTTTGTGAAAAAAATCGAATGAAAAGATAATGGCCAGTGAGGCTCACAAAAACAAAAACAAAAGAAAACAAAGATAATGGCATTTTATAATGCTCAAGAGGCATAGACATGATGTGGGGCATGGGAATGCACATGTGTATGTAAGATTTATGGAATTTGTAGATTGGGTCACAGTGAGGAGTGAGGAAAGCAGTATATTAGCATGCTCTGGAGGAAAATTATTGTTTGTATCTTTAATTAGCTATATATGATGATGGCCTTGTCACTTGTCCTTGTGGGCCTCAATTTCTTCATCTGAAAAAACATGATCATGCAGCATTTAGTTTTTTTGTTTTTGTTGTTCATTTGTGACTCAGGAGACCTCATACATTATGGAGGAGACCTGCTCCATATTGTTTTCTTGGCTCAAATATGTATTTTCCTCTAACAGTTTTATTGGCAGATATTCCACATATCATTCAATTTACTAGTTCAATCAGATTAAGAAGAGTTGTACAATCATCACCACATTCAATTTAGAACATTCCCTTCTTTCTCGTACTCATTATCATTAAAGCTCCACTTTGTCCCACCCTCCCTTGTCATAGCTCCAAGAAACCATTAATCCAGTACTATCTTTTTATATTTTTCTATCCTATATTCTATATACAGGAAAAACAAACAAACAAACAAGTAACAATACCAGAGAAAAATAGAGAAAAGCCTCAATAGAAAAGAAAGCAGAAAACATTTAAAACTAGAACAAAATATGAGTCAAAGGGAAGATAACGTAACAAAGTCCTGAATCTTAACCTAACTTCATCTGCAATAATCCATTTTCCAATGCACTCTGAATAAGGGTATTCACACTCTATGTCTATTGTCAGAGGGGATTCACCTGAGGCTCAGTGCACTTATCTTGTCCCTTCACTTTTTTTAAAAGAAATAACTTTAAAATGGGTTAAAAGGCAGATCAAACAATAAGACAGAGCTTTTTAACCAGCAGCTGTAATCGACTTTACAATGCTTTCGGTCTGCTAAGGCCAGAGGATTGACTGCAATCTCTATGGACGCATGTTGGCAACTGTTTGAGCCACTCAGGATTCTTTGAGAAGCATAAACAAAAAGTAGCCATCTTATGTGATTGTTTTGGGAGCCACTGATATGATGCATAGCACTTGGTGATTCTGGGGGTATTATAATTGGTAGTGCATATGCTGCCAGACCAGAGCGTAGAAAGATTTCTTGGTATTCTAAGGTGGTTATGTAGTATTTTAAATGTGGAAATGCCATTGTGGGAACTATTTTTGGTTACTTAAGCAATACGTGGTTTGGTTACTTGTATCAATGCTTTAGGTGTCATAACAAGGTGCTTCAAAAATTTGTGGAAGGACAGGATTTAAGTTAATGAAATTGTCCATGAACTTTATGAAGCGCCCTTGAAATTTCCTTTCACGTGATGTTCTAATCATCTTATCTCATCATAGATTTCTTTGCATTCCATATAAGTCTGGATACATGATAGATATCCAATGGATATGCTTGAAATAGCCTTGAGTAGTAGACACTTAAGAAGTTATTTTGTAATAGCAAACATTTTTAATCTTGTATTCACAAATGAGAATATTACCCCGAAGAGACCAATAATGATAAACATGAGATTGTAGAGGGGGTTTTCTTTTTGTTTTTATTTGTTCATAAACATATTTTAAAAAACCCCTCAACTTCCATTGAGTTGATGTCTACTCATAGCAGCCCTGTGGGATAGGATTGATGGCCCCTATGCATTTCTGAAACCATCACCTTTTATGGGAGTAGAAAGCCTCACCTTTCTCCAGAGGAGCAGTTGGTACTTTTGAACTGTAGATCTTGCAGTTAGCAGCTCAACACTGACCCACTATGTCATCAGAGTTCCTCATCAACATATTAGTCTTTATAAGTCCTGTGAGGTGAACACCTTTTTCATTTCAGAGATGACACATATGGCTTGAAGAATTAATAAGTGAAGAAGCTGAAGCTAGAATTCAAGTCTTTTGGGCTGAGCCCTGATGGCGTAGTGGTTGAGTGCGGGACTGCGGCCCATTGGCTTGGTGGTTCAAATCCAGCAGCAGCTCTCCTGGAGCAAGGCTGGGTAGCTCCCACAACCACCAGAGGGCAGTGATGTCCCCCCCCCCAAAAAAAAACAACCTCCCCCAGAATCCAAGTCTTTAAATTCCCCCTACAAAGAAGCAAATACTTGCTCTGTTTGGAATCAAGATACCTGGGCTCTATCATTAACTTCTGTGGAGTTTCTCTTCTTCACTTAGGAAGTGAAGGAGTTATGAACTCAAATTTTCACCAGAGCAGGAAGATCATGTGTGTGCAGCAGGCTGTTGTAGAGAAAGGAATCTTGGAAGAACTATAATTAACTGGCCAGGCAAACCTGCCTGAGAGGGGCAACCGTGAATCAGCTGCAACTAATGATTAGCATGTCCAGAGGCTAACACAGAGGACCTCTCCCTCTCTTCCCACCCCTGTCACCCAAGGAAAGCACAACATCTGGCCTTTCATGTGGTTCTCTCAATTTTGAGTGTTTACAATGAATTCATATTAAAATAAACCAAACAACCAAGCACAAAGATTGAATGAAAATATGTGTAGCCTAAGCTAGACTTCAGTTGCTGGTTCATTACTTCGATAAGAGGATCAAGGTTTTCGATGCAATGAAAGAGGTCAATAACTTGCTTGCTGAAAGGTGGGGAGTCATTTACCTTCCTTCCTTGTTGTAATCCATAGTTTGCAGTTTTTTATTTGAGAATATTCACTGGTACCAGGTGAAAATGCTACTCCAAGCCGCCAAGCTTTCACTCTCATGGAGGAGATGGAATTACCGTGCCACACCGTCTCCAGTGACAGATGTACATGCTAGGGAGAGAAAAGCAGACCTGGTTTAATTATGTAAATATATGGCTAAGCTTTAATAAGGTACTGCAATAAAACTGTCATAACTGCCAGGTTTGAGAAGTAGGATGAGTGAGGTTTTCATTCTTGGACACTATATTTGGGAAGAAAAAAAGAAAAAAATGCAGAGGAGCTGGTTCATCTTTAAAAGCTTTCAGAAACATGTCAGGGATTCCTGAGCTTCTTGCTAGTGCCAAGCAGCACCCACCTTGACAACTGATGCCCCAACCTCAGCAGCCCCCACAGCGCTCCTTGGGAAAGGAGAAAACTAAAGTTTCAAGGTTGATGTTTCCTAATGAGATCTCACAGAGACCAAGCTTTCTATCATCACCTGCCAACTCTTCCTCAAACTAGTCTACCTCACTTTTACATTGTGGCCCTGCTTCCCCTGTTTCTTCCCAGAATGTGACAAAAGGTGACAGGAGGTTGGTCGTTTCTGCGAGCTTTTGGTGGGCTTGGTAGTGATGGTGGATATTTCTTTGTCCATCAGGCCATGGGGGTGGGGTGCTGGTACCCTTATTTTAATGACCCAAATATTTAAAAAAAATGAAACGTTTTAAATTTTGCTTCCTGCTACTATAGGTTTTGATGCCCAGCACTGTATCCATCATAACAGATGCTCATTCAAAAGAGACAAACCAAAGGAAGCCAAAGGACAGGGGTTCTGAAACAGACACAGTTGATGAACATCTTGTTCTCTTACCAGGTTAGACCCTCTCACAAGCGTGCATCACTGAAAGGGCTGTACACTGAGCCACTTTTTCAACAATTAATTAAACAGCTTGCAAGGAAAAGACATCATCTTCAGGAACTCAGTTCATGTCTCCCTTTCTCCCTGTCACAAAACAAAACAAAATTCCATGCCATCCGACGATTCTGACTCCCAATCACCCTGGGTGTTACAGAGCAGCACAGCGTCACAGGATTTCCTTGGAGGTGATCCTTTCTTTCTGTTTAAATTTAAACCTTTTCTTGTGATTTGAGTGCAAGATTTTATCACAAAATGGTTTTCCATCCAATCATTCTCACACATTGTTTATGACGTTGGTTGCCATCCCCACAGCGAAACAGCACTCCTCCCACTTTCTTCTGATATTTACAATTTCTATTTGTCCTCCTTTCCTATCCTTCCATGACTCCTGGGATTTGATCCTGGGCAAATGCCGTGCTCTTCATTTCAAATAGCTGCTTATTCTAGGAAATATGTTCCTTCATCCCATAGGCTTGTCTATTGTTTGGCTTGTCTGAGTCGAGAGGGTGAGTTCAGTTCCAGGCCTGACCAATGACAAAGGCCATAGTCTCAGAGATTAATACCTATCAGATCTGAAAGACTGGTGTTTTATGATTTTGAGTTTTGTTCCATGACTTTCTCCCACTCTGCCTCTATTGTGACACTTTTCAGAGAGGCACTGCTTTTGGGTAAGTGTTTGACTGTTAACTGCAAGGTCAGTGGTTCAAATCTACCCATTGTTCTGTAAATGAAAGAAAGATGAGGCCATCCTAGTCCATATCCTAGACCATATGGATCTGCAGCCTTGGGCACCATATCAGTCTCTATCAGTTAGGACCAACTTGATGGCAGTGTTTTGTTTGTTTTCAGAATGATTAGCAGTAGCAGCCACACACTAGCTGGTTCTTCTGGTCTTATGCTAGTGGAGGATGTTGTTCTTGTGGTCTATTAGTCTTTTGGACTAATTGTGTATCTGATTTTTAAAAAATTCTTCTTTGCTTCCGATGGGAAGAGACTAATAGTTGCCTCTCAGGTGGCCATTCAAAGCGTTTAAGACTCTAGTCACCACTGCCTATAATAGGTACCAAAGGAGATTGCTAGATTTTCATGATCCCTTTCAGGGTTTTCAAACCACCCTCTTTAGGAGGACTGATTTTACCACCCAGACTCTGTGTTTTGAAAACATAGTTTGCACTTAATAAAGGTTTGTGGCATCAGTAACCTCACCAGGTGAATATAAAGATCAATTAAAATATAGGTTGGATTATGAAAACAGGTTAACAAGGGTTGCAAAATAGGAACTTATCCTTCATGACTAAATTTACTGTAGATGAAAATGAATGAATGCCTAAATTCCAGAAATGTTTCCTCTGGAATAATTTTACTTTCTTAATTAAAAATAGTGGATTATCTGGGAAGGGAACTACTTGTGATGAGAGAAGCAGCTGGAGTAGAGTAGGCTATTAAAAGTGGAAATGTTCATCAACCAATAAATAGGTACATAAAGTATTGTAGATCCATACTATGGAATATTATTGAGCAACCAAAAGAAGGAAAAAATTACTGACAGGTGCTATAACATGATGAACCTTGGAAACCTTATACTGAGTGAAGGAAGCAAGGCCACTGGAGAAAGGGTGTGGTGTCAGACCTTGTCTTACTTCAGGGAGGAGAGGCCAAGTAAGATCAACATCTGTCCCTGACTTAAATCATATGAAATAGAGATCAGACAAACCATTCATCTTCAACCTTCTTTACCAGCTCTGACACTGTCTGTTGCTCCCCATAGCACTCTTTAACTCTCTGCTGGGTTCAATAATCCATTAAAATGGCTACACATAACTCATAGGCTATATTCACTATTGAGGTTTATCAGGGAATAACAGGTTATAATTCAGGATCAAGGTGGAAATAGCTATAACTCAGCCTACAGATCTTTGCACAGGATGGCTTCTTTTCAGTTGTGCCTGTAGGCAGGCCTCTCAGTTCTCAGCTTGAGGCTCTTGTTCTCAGCTTGACCTCTGCTCTGCTTGGGCAAGTTATAAAGCTCCTTTTTTACTTCTTTTCCTGCCTGAAGGTACTTAGCTCTTTTGATCCACAGATTGACAAGCTCACTGTAGCTGTCTCACTTTGTAAGCTAGGAAGTCCCCCTTACCATTTCATGCCAGACTTCTGGGCCTGTTGCTGCTGTTCCTCTGGTGCTGGGCTTTGCCATGCTTGTCACCACTTCTTGTGCTATCTCCAGTGTTACAGCCCTCTCTGTTTCCTGAGTATAATAGATTGAAGTGAGAGAGGTCCCTTTTAAACCTCTGGGATTAGCTCTTTAAGTTTAGTGAGATAGCAAATCTGTCAAATCCTCTACACAGTTTCCATCTGTCTTATTTGCATGGTTATAGCCTGTGAGCATTCCAGACACCCCATTTGCACGAGCAAAACTCCCATTCCCCTTGCTGACTACAGCAGCCTATTTTGCAGTCTCACCAGATTATTTTCTGGCTGAGAACATCGCTAAAGGATCATATAGAAGCAATTGAATACACTCCAGGCATGTCCAGAACCAGCACACTTATAGATCATCAACTAGATCAGTGGTTGCTCAGGATTGGGAATTGTTATATTATGCTGTACATAGGTGGGCTATGTGTTGGAACCCTCTCAGTGGTATTTAATAACAATGGAATTGGGAGGTTGAGCCATGAGGAACCTCTAAAATTAGATAGTGCTAATGCTGTTCAAGCCTGTCTTTATTAAATTGATTCTGATTCATTGAGAGAGTACATATTACAAAGTAGAACTATTCCTTTGGTTTTCTTGGTTGTATGCTTCTGGAAGCTAGTCATCAAGTCCTTCTTCCATTGTGCTGCTGTAGAGATCAGACATACCTCTATTCTCCAATATTTTTACTTGCTCTGACTTATATTTTAACTGTCAGTCTTTAGGCAAGTAGTCAAGTGCAAACTATCTGTGCTCCTCAAAAGACCTTTGGGTTGCATAACTCAGAAAATATACTAAGGACATAGATTTTTACACTTTAAAGATGTGAATTGAAAGGACTGGGGATTGTATCTCAATAAGGTTGTAAGCAAACATGTAGACTGTCAGGCCCTAATTCTGGTTCAATTCACTTACAAAGTATGAGACCTGGGACAAGTTTTTTAGCCTTGCTGTGCCTATTTCCTCTTCAGCAAGATGTGGATAAAGATGATACCAGTCTTATGGACTTGATATAATATTTAATTTAATCTTTTCATCGAATACATGCACAGTGCTTACACATGTGCTCTAAAGATGGAAAGAAGGCAATATATGTTAGCTATTATTATATACAATGGGTGAAAGATGTGGAAGTCTGCTTTTGCAAAGATTCATAAATTCTTTTTTAATCATTATTTCTTTTTATTTTTTAAAATAATTTTATTGGAGGCTCTTATAGCTATTATAACATTTAGTACATCATCTGTATCAAGCAGATTTGCACACACGGTGCCACATATATTTCCAAACATTCTCCACGTGAGCCCTTGGTATAAGCTCTTCTTAAAAAAAAAGCTCCTATTTCCCCTCCCCCCCCTTTAAAAAATGAATCATTTTATTGGGTACTCACATACCTCCCCTCATGCTCCATACATACATCAATTGTATGCAGATCTCATTTGCACACTTGTTCTATCATCACTCTTAAAACATCCTCCCTCCACTTAGGCCCCCAGTTCCACCTCCCCACATTTCCCTTCTTCTCTTCCCCCATGAACCTTTAATAATTTACAAATTGCTATATCATATCTTCCACTGTCCAATGTGTCCCTTCACTCACTTCCCTGGTGGCCATGCCCCAGAAAGGAGGTTATATGTAGATCCCTGAAATTAGTTCCCCCTTCCTACTCCACCATCCCTCCACCCTCCCGGTATCACCACTCCCATCACTCATCCTGAGAGAATATTTAGCCTAAATTCCCCATGTTTCTGACTCCAGTGAACATCCCCTATTCTAGTTGGACTTGTCTGGTAGAACCGGGAGCATGAGAGTGGGTGTGAGGAAGCATTTGAGAACTAGAGGAAAGATGCATATTTCGTTGTTACTACACTGTACTTTAACTGGCTCATTTCCTCCCTGCAACCCTTCTGTAAGAGGATGTTGCTTCACCTATTGATGGGCTTTGGGTCACCAATCTGTACTCCCCCTTATTTATAATGATATAATTTTAGTTCTTTGATGCCTGACACCAGATCCCTTCAACACCTCATGGTCACGCAGGCTAGTGTGCTTCTTCCATGTGGGCTTTGTTGCTTCTGAACTGGATGGCTGCTTGTTTACTCAAGGCTTTAAGACCCCAGATGCTGTACCTTTTCATAGCCGGGTACCATCGGCTTTCTTCACCACTTTTGCTTATGCACACATTTGTCATCAGTGATCATATCAGGAAAGTGAGCACACAATGTTATGCCATAACTCTTTGATACATTTCCTCATGTTGTGGTGAGCCCCCCACCATAAAATTATTTTCGTTGCTACTTCATAACTATAGTTTTGCTACTGTTATTAATTGGGCGACCCCTGTGAAAGAGTTGTTTGATCCCTAAAGGGGTCACAACCCACATTTTGATAACCACTGCTTTAGAGAATATATATATGTATAATATATATATATTTGCTGTGTCATTTACTTGTATAGGAACATAATACACTCTAACAGGTGAGGAGCAGGAAAATAATCTGCTGAAGTATGTATTGCTATTATTTAATTGTGGAATTTAATTGTGAACCAAGAAAATGAAAATATAATCTGAGTTGGAGTTAATACTAACCAAAGGTTAAACATTCAACAATGAGTTTTTGCTAACATTCCTTGTAATACTTCCTCTGCTAAGATATCTGTGTATCAAAGATAAAATTTTCATCCAGAACAGCAAATTATTCTCTATAGACTCAATATTTTCTCCTCTCTCAAAAGTTCTTGCAAGATTTTGCTTCCTGCACATTACCATATGGGAAGAACTGAAGGAAATTATGCTAAGCGAAGTAAGCCAAGCATAAAAGGACAAGTACAACATGAATCCACTGAGGTAAGCTTAAGAAGTGGGGGACTTAGGGGAAATGGTAGTATATACACACATTCCTGGGATGAGGTCCAGGTACTATGATATGGACCAAACACAATCCAGGGGTACATATGGTAGTTAACTAAATAGGAAGGAAAAGGAAAGAGAGAAAAAGAGGCATGGGTAACAGGGGAGAAGGGCACTAACCCACCCAAGGGGAGGGTGTTATTTGTATGTCCACAAGGGAAGAGAGAGAGAGAGAGAGAGAGAGAGAGAGAGAGAGAGAGAGAGAGCTTGAGATTGACTAGGCTTCAACCAGGTGAACCAAGATGGGAATCCAACATATCAGAATGCAGCAGGGAACCAATAGAGAGGTCTGCAGGGCGAGCCCCAATCCCTACTACCTGACCCCACCCCCAGAAGAATGCACTTCAGAGGACAGCACTGAAACTATAGCTCGGCAAAGAGATATGTCTGATCAGAGCACACAGACGCAAATGCAGAGGGAAGGAGAGTGTGTGAAACACATGCTGGCCCACCAAGCCCTGAGGATGATATTCTTGCTCAGAGCAATCAATGCAGAGAGGACCGTAGGGCCAGCCCCACCATGAGACACGACATCCTTTACTGATCCATAGTCCTACTGGAGGGCAGTACAGGAGATATACTGTGGGAATTGTGCCCGATCTGACCCCATCACACTGGGGCAAAATGCCAAGAGCATGCAGTAGAATAGCAAGGGGACCAAAACAATGAATTCTCCAGGGTATACCAATACCAATAGAGTTGGAGCCAGAACATGGCCCCCATTAGACTTGACTGAAAGAACTCCTAAGGTCAACAAGCAGACCTGGAATTATTTGTAAGCCTTCCCTTTTTGGTTGCTCTTATTTATTTATTATTTGTTTGTTTTGTCTTCTTTTTTTTCCTGGCTTTGTTTTACTTTTGGACTTATTTTTGTCTATATATGTCTATCTAGATAAGATAGGTGGGATAAATTAGGAGGAGAAAACAATGGGACCAACTGTTCTGGGGGTACACAGGAGAGAGGGATACAGGAGAAAGGAAAGGGGGTGTCAACCAACCCAGGGACAAGGGAACAATAGTGATCTAAAAATCAGTGGAAAGAAGGGTGTAAGATGCCTGGTGTTGCTTAATCAAGGGTAATGTAACTGAGAGGATGTACTGAAACCCAAATGAAGGCTGAGCATGATAATGGGACAAGAGGAAAGTAAAAGGAAATAGAAAAAAGAACTAGGAGGTAAAGGACACTTATAGAGGTCTAAATCCAGGCATGTTTATATGTAAATATATTTATATATAATGATAGGGAAATAAATCTATGTACTTATATTTATCTGTATATAATAAGTATTAAAGTAGCAGATGGACATCAGACTTTGTCTCAAGTACTTCCTTATTGCCAGACCACTTTGCTGTAATAATCTGGTATTGTGTGATACTCACCTTTCCTGACATGATCACTGAAGAAAAAATGGGTGCAAAAGCAAATGTGGTGAAGAAAGCTGATTGTGCCCAGCTATCAAAATATACAGCATCTGGGGTCTTAAAGACTTGAAGCTAAACAAGTGGCCATCTAACTGAGAAGCTACAAAGTCAGGTTGAAGGAAGCAAACCAGACTGTGTGATCATGAGGTGTTGATGGGATCAGGTATCAGGCATCAAAGACCCAGAACAAAAAACCATATCAATGTGAATTGAGGGTGGTGGTGTGAGCGGAAACCCAAAGCCCAGCTATATGCAAATGGACATCCCATTACAGAAGGGTCACAAGAAAGAGAAGAGTCAGTCATGGTGCTGTATAGCACCAATGAACATACAATATTCCTCTACAATGCTTCCTCCCCACCCTTCCACTTCTACCTTACAAACCTGACTAGGCCAGAGCATGTACACTGCTACAGGTAAGGACTCGAAACACAGGGAATCCAGGACAGAGAAGCCATCTCAGGACCAATAATGAGAATAGAGATAATGGGAGGGTAAGGGGGAGGTGGGGAGAGGAAGGGAGAACCAATTACAATGATCTACATATATACCCTTCCTAGGAGAATAGAAAGTGGCTGAAGGGAGACAGCTGTTGATATAAGACATGGGGTGTGTTTGTATGGGAGTATGAATTACCAAGGGCTCGTGAGGGAAGGAGGGTGGGGCGGGGAAATGAGGACCTCATATTTAGAGCTCAAGTAAAAAGAAAATGTTTCAAAATTGATAATGGCAATGTATGTACAAATGTGCTGGACATAATGGATGGATGGTGATAAGAGCTGTAAATAAAATAAAATGATTAGAAAAAGACTTTGCTTCCCGGCACTAGAAACTTCTGATCAATGCAAATTTGAGCCAGTCTTCTCTCTGAGCTAAAGTACTCTGGGTGCACTTTGCTCTGTCCCTTTATGGTATTCTAGAGCATTTTCAGTTGGTACCACACAATGAACTATTTGCTTAGTGCTATCTTGCAGTACTTTCTAATGATTTCTTATGTATCATGTTGTCTTTACAGACAGCCTATTGAATACAAGGAATATTACATTTCTTTAGCTTTTGTCATAGTATCTACGATGGTGTTAGCTAAATGAGTGGATGAAATGGCCAAGGCAAGTTAGATCGTCTGCCACAATAGAGGAAATTCATCTATCTTCCTTCTCTCTTTTCTTCTGGTATTCTTCTCTCTCACAACCAGACTGAGATCACCTTCCCAATGGAGAGTGAAGAATATTAAGGATAAATTCTAGATAGTTAATTTTTCTTAAGAACATTCTGGCTAGAATATGTTTTCCTTGAACTGACTTTTGCATTATTTGGCTAGTTTTCTTGAATTCTCTGCTAAAAAAGCACAAAAAGTTTTGCACTGGATTTCATATTGCCTGTGCATGGCTTCTTTGTGGATCAATAAAAGGTTGGTAAAAGAGGTATGTAGAATAGAATGGAATGATGATATATAAGTTAAAATTCTCTCTGAATGTCCTTTAAGTTTATGACAAGCAGCAGTACTTTGTAGCTGTATCTGGAAGAACGCTAGAGAGAGTCCAGAAATTTAGACTTACTATCTGTTGTGACCTTGAGCAAGCCAGCCTTTCCTCCATATCAGAAACCACACGTAACATTTTAACAGAGGGATTTAATATAGAGAATTGGCCAAACAGGTCTTGGCAGTCTGATATAGAAAATATTGCACATGAGGCAACCCAGAGCTGATCACTGTAAGAAGCAGCTGCCACTTAAATTATACGAAAGGGAGAGGCTTCTCCTAGAAATGTGGAGGGAAATCTCCTGAGTAGTTGGAGAGAACGAAGCACTTTGTGTGGTGATCTTGTTCTATTAGGAGTTCAGAGGGTGGCACTCCGGAGCTGGGGCCTCTGATGGGGGATCATGAAGTTATTTCTGACAGTACCAAAATCAGATTGAAGTTGGACCAACTGTTGTTGGTAGGAGCCGAAGTCCGACTGATGGGTGAGAGTACCAACATGAGCAAGCAAATAGAAGAAATAGGACTGCTGCCCATTCGTTGTTTTTTTTTTCTTAAATTTTTTTTCAGTCTCTCTAGGGCAGCAATTCTCGACCTGTAGGTTGTGACCTCTTTGGGGGTTGAACAACCCTTTCACAGGGGCTACCCGATTCATAACAGTAGCAAGATTCCAGTTAAAGTGGCAATGAAAAGAATATTATGGTTGGAGGTCACCACAACATGAAGAACTGTATTAAAGGGTCGCACCATCAGGTAGGTTGAGAACCGCTGCTCTAGCATATGCAGGAAGCATGCAATTTGCAGAATATATCAGCTCCAGAGTCACAATTGTGAACATTCACAGGTGAATTTGGAACTGAGCTAATAGACTAATGACTGACACATAAATCCAAACTCAAGTCACTGCCATGAATCAATTCTGACTCACAGAAACCTTACAGGTCAGAGGAGAATTGCCCCTCTGAGTTTCTGAAGTTGTAAATCAATCAATCAATCAATCAATCTATCTCTCTATCATCTACTTTATTTGCCTATAAGCCACATATATCATTTAATAGCTCAATCATATTAAGAAGAGCTGTACAACATTGATCACAATCAATTTCAGGACGTTTTCTTCTTTTTTTTTGTTTTTTCAGTTTTTTGGCCATCACTGCCCTCAGGTGGTGGGAGTAGGAGGCCCAGACTTTGCTCTGTGGAGCTGGAATTGAACCTCCATCCCAGTGGGCCGCAGTCCCGTGCACAACCACTACGCCACCAGGGCTCAGCCCATTTTCTTCTTTTTTGTATAATCAGCTCTTTTTCTTTTTGCTCATCCTCCCCTGCCATGCCCCTAGGCTTAGTAATATAGTAGGCAATAATTACTATATTGGTCATTATTAATATAGTTACTGTTTCTATAGATTTGCTTATCCTGGATTTCACATGCAGAAAGTCACACAAAACACACACACACACACACACACACACACACACAAACAATAGCAATGACAAAGCAAAGCAGGAAAAACTTTACCCAAGAAGAAAACAGGATATATTAAAATCTGAAACAACTTTAAAATGCATCAAAATGAAAATGAAATGATAATGTGTTAGATTTTTAACCTAATTATGTCTTGTATAATTGAATTTGCAATGTTCTCTTTCTGATATCAAAATTATTCGCACCCTTGAATAACTCAGTCAGAGGGAATTCACTAGAGGCTTATCCATGTGGGGACCTGCAAATGGATTTTGGGCTTGCGGTGTCACCCGTACTCACTCACTGCATCAATATCAACTCATAGCAACCCCATCGGACAGGGTGAGTTTTCCCTGAGTCACTGGGACTAACTCTTTATGGAAGTTCAAAACAGCCTTTCTCACTAGCAAGCTCTTTGTACTGTCATCCTCTGTCTACTGCAACGTAGGTGTTCAAAATTTAGGGTGTGACAACATTCCCTTTTTTGGGATTGTATTTCATTATCTATAATCCCTATATCAAACAAGTTGGTATGCTTGTTTTTATGGATTTAGTTGATGCATCCCTTAGATGGTTGCTTGTTTTAAGGCAAATCTTTAAGACAGTAGACACTATTCTTTTTGACAGAGGCAGGGGTTATTTGTTTTTTTCAGCACACCCATGAGGCCAAGTATCAAGCAGACCCATGTCATTCTCATATTAGGATTATGAGCAAGTGAGAGACAAAATACATGGTTTATATATGTCTTTGGTTCATTTAAGACACATCATTATCATTTTCTGATAAAGAACATTATAAATCATTCTAATGGGGCATAAGATAATTTTATTTATACTATCAAAAATTTAGCCAATTGTATAGATAATTAAAACAATGTTGAGAAAAGGAAATTATATACATATAGATCAGCTCTTCAGACCCCCCATGCATGAATTGTTGACTTGTACAGATTTAAAGCTTAAGTAACTTGACACTATTTATATGAACAATACTCATTCACAAAGGCAGAACAATACCTGGCAGACTAATAATACATGGCATAAAAAAGCAAAGATGGCATTAAAATTGTAAACATGTGGTAGTCTTAGGCCACCATTTATTGGTTATTTTCAAAGCAAAAGATCTGGACTAAAGTCCAATGATTGCCAATTGAATAACCTTTGGAGAGTGATCATTTACTTCTTCGCACACTAGAATGTTTCAGAGCCTGTAAATCTTCACAGCAACAGAACTTCTAATCTTCTCTCCCGGAGCAGCTGGTGAATGTGAACTGCTGACTGTGTGGTTAACCACCCAAAGTCTAGCCCACTACTCCAGAGCTCTGACACCACCAGGACGGGCACATGGCTTCTCAAACATGGATGCTGAAGAAGCACTTGTATAATTGCAGTCTTGTCAATTGCTTTGTGGCAAGAAGTTAGGGGGACTTCATATGATAGTTACATAATTTCATGTCAACTTGAAGATATATAAAAGTGTCGGGGTGGCATTTAAGCTGTCATCAGGTCACAGACTGATGGTGCCTGACCCTCTTATAAGGAGGTACCTGAGAACCTCTCTCTCTGCCTTCACCTTCCTGGCGGTTGACCCAGATTACTGCCAGAACCCTGTGATGTTACCCCACCATTGGATCCAAATGCCTTTGCACTCACCGACCTGTGAGAGTCCTGCATTCTGCATCATTGCTTGTGACTGAAGAGAGACTTACGGAAAACTATCGGACTTATGGACGTGAGTTGGACTGAACTGGTATATAATTACTTGATATATAATTACTTCTTGATATAAAGCTCTCTCATTCAGATATACATATGAGTGTGATTGGATTTGTTTCCCTTGTCAACCCAGCATAAAAGACACTTCATTTAGTCAGCAAATTACTATTTTCCAATAAAAGTAAAGAGAAAACACAGAATGCTTATTCATTGTGCCAAAATGAATGCAGCACTGCTTTAGCTATCTGGTACTGCTGCAACAGAAATACCACAAGTGCTTGGCTTTAACCAGTAGAAATTGATTCTCTCACCATTCAGGAACCTCATCAGAATACAGGGTGCCCACTCTTGGTGAAGGTTTTTTTTCTTCTGTTGGTTCTAGGGAAAGGTCCTTGTCATCCATCTTCCGTTGGGTCTAAGAGCTTTTAAAAAGCTTTTGTTATTTTAAAAGCACAGAAACTTGAAGTCTAAAGGACAAGCTCTACTCTCAACTATTTTTTCTTGATAGTTTAAGGTCCCTCTGATCTCTACTTGCTTGGTCATCCTCTTTTATATCTCAAAAAATTTAGACTCAGGATCCTATAGATTTCATCCTACAAGTGCCATTAATCTTGCCTCCTTCATACCAGAGAGGTTCAATGAGGAAATGACATGAGGCCACATCAAATCTCTTCTGGCTGCACAAAGACACAGAGAAGACAACTCCCCATCTGCCCAAGGGTGATTCCTGTGAGGCTGAGATCAAACATGCCTTTGCTCTCCAACTTCCTTTATCCTATTCTGACACCAACCACCCCTTCCATGGCACTCTACTTCATTGCAATAGACACATGAAAGTCATTGACAATATTCATGACTATAGGGTTTATTAGGGAAGTAGTAGGTTATCACAAACAGGATCAGAAAACATTAAGGATATAGTCTTCTTGTTCACAGTTATGCCTCTTCCCAGTCATTCCAGCAGGCATGTCTATTTCTAGTCCTCTGAGTATTTCTGGTTCTTACTCTCTCAGCTACACAGTTCCTTGGCAGCTTCCCTGCATGGCAAGTATTATAAAGCTCCTTTAGTGCTGAAAGATGTCCAAAGGACACCCAGTCTGGCAATCAGTCTTCTTTGGGAAGACATTCAACTTTGCTAGTTGAATGGGGTATGAAGGCTTTCTCTCTGCCTCATGCCTCTGCCTCTTGGTCTAGGCATTGCTTCTTTACTCATTTCATGGTCTTGTGATGGCTCTTCTTTTTTTATGGTTGTGGGAGTCTCTGTTCCTGCTTCTAAAATGGCTTACTCTTCTACCCAGCAAGATGACAAAACTGACCAATCCCTGATTCTTCTGTACCTTATTTGCATGTTCCCACCCACTCATTTGTGTGTGTGTGTGTGTGTGTGTGTGTGTGTGTGCATCACTGCATCTGGTGGTCGTGGGTGCTAACCAGTGCCGCTTCTGAGAGTTGCCACTGGATTTGAACCGCCAAGCCCGTGGGCTGCAGTTCTGCACTCAATCACTTAATAATGCCACCGGGGCTCAGCCCCCCACCCACTCCTTTGATAGGAGTTAAGAAGTCTGCTCTTAGTAATTTAACCTCACCACATTAGAACTTATAACATATAGAATAACCACATCAAATTACAGAATAGAGCAAAATAACATAATATCACAAGTTAGTCAAATTGACACTTTTTTGGGGGAATGTGATTCAATCTATAACAAACACCCAAAGATGTTCTAGGAAACTCTTTGTTCTGATAGATTTCCCCTCCCCTTGCCTCCCTGGATCCTGCCAACTGCCCCAATATTGTTTCTAATAGGGGCCAGTGAGTTCTTATAATAAAAGAAATTGGGGGTTGTTTGTGTCAGCTGTCCTTGATTTGTTTGAATTTCTAGTGACCTGACAGAATAGAAACACTTTGGACATTCTCTATGCTGTGTGGAGTATCTGAGAGAAAGTTCACATTGTTCTTTGTGTGCAGTGTGTATATAAAAAACAGGCAGTCAGTTTGTTACAACCAAGATGAATGATGGGGATGGATAAGTGACGGAAATGATGAGCACAGACTTAGGTTGCGTCAAAGCATTTAATAAGCTGTCTTTTTGCCTTTCCCTTAAACACCTTCAGTGTCTACATCTGAAAGGAAGCACCATTTTTATCTGACCATCAAGATAAAGAGGTTGTATGATCAAGCTGCAGATGTAATTGTTAAGTTGAATTAAACTGTCAGGGATTTCAAGGCAGCTTCTTTGTTCATTGGGGTTTAGTTCACTCACCAAGCAAAATATGCTTCATGATCCTGTCCAGATAAGGGGCACAACCTGTATGACTTGGGGGAAGAGATAGCTTTCACTATAGTTTGTTGAAACCTCTTTGGAGGAGAGTTGGATGCCAGCCTGTATCTATTTCTTTGAACTCATGGTTTCACAGGGAAACCATTATTGTAGACTCTTTCTGCTTTTGGACAACTGCTGTTTTATTAAGTGGCTTCAGAGCTCTGCACACCAAGAAGTTAGATGAGTTGTCAGGAGTTCCACAAGGGCAGAAAATGGAAAGCTTTTATTGCTTTCTTTATTTCTTATCACTAAATTCCATCACACATTGGTAACTACTCTCGGGCAGTGCACCTCCAGGTTTTATTGTGTGCTTTTAGTTGTTTGCCATCTGATCTTTGGCCCCAAGCCTTCTGCTTCCTCACAAGTTAGTGTTTGTTATTTCCTGGAAGAGGGTCTGTAATTGTCAGCTCAGTTTTCTAAGTGTTTTGTCTTGTTTTTGTTGTTTTTAATGTGCAAGAATGCTTATCACCTTTATATAGGCCACATTTAAATTTATAGCACTATGCCAAAGAAAATCTCCATCTCATTGCCTACTGATGAGAACATCTCATTTTGCTTAAATGTTGTTATGTTTTCAAAGAGCTTCACATCTGTAGTTGAATCACATTTGACGCCTCTGTGGTATGTGACCTTACCAGAGGGCTTACTGTGTTTGGGTTCAGGGTCCATTTTAGCAAGAATTCTGTCTATCTGGTCAGTTTTCTTTGTGCTCAGACGTTTGTGTACAAGCTGGATCCTCTCAAGCTAAGTACCGCTCTTTAAAAATATACAAAAGAATTCTTTTAGTTTGACACTTTATACAAAAGCTCAAAGAGTTAGTTGAAAGTGACTATGGAATGATTTAACATTAAAAGATCCAGTAGTAAGAGCTATAATCTGCTTGGGAGTTAAGAACTCCTTGATTTTTAAGAGCTAGTTGAATATTGCTTTCAAATCCACATTCCAAGTCTTTCAAGAGTTCTTAAATTCCAAAGGCTTATAATATCATAGGCACAGCTGGTTCAGCTATCCTGTCCGTATGGGATTCCTATTTTATTCTGCTGGTTTAGTCTTGTCTTTTCCCTTTGACCCAAATGTGGCATTCACAGGGTTTCCCTAATTTCACATACATCAT